>JANAVB010021197.1:3711305-3902562 GCA_029216955.1 Iris pallida
ATATATATATATAATTATATATATATATATATATATAAATGTATATATATATATATATATATGTAAATGTAAAAAAAAAAAATATATATATATATATATATATATATATATATATATATATTATATATATATATATATATAAAATAAAATAAATAAAAAAAAAAAAAACAAAACAAAAGAAAACAAAAACAGAGAGAGGGGGGGTTCGAACTCGGCCCAGAGGGGGTCGAGTTCTTGGGCTCGGTCGGGCTGGCTAGGGGGTCAGCCCGAGCTGTGTATTAGGGGTAGGGTTTGGGCTAGTGTTAGGTTTAGTTTAATGGATATAAACCGATAACAGTTCGGTTCGTGTCCAGACTGTTCAGGACACGAGCAATTAGATTCTGACCCAGTGTCGCGTGTCCGCGCCTAGCACGACACGTACGACATTGTAAACGGTGTCCAACCCTATGGCTAGGCTCCCCGTGTCCAGGCGAACGTCGTGCGTGAGTTCGAGACACGCACGACACGAACTTGGGTCTGTTACCTGCATGTCCGACGTCGGGGGGGGGGAGATGGTGGAGGAGACATCGTGGACGCGGCGCTCGGGGTGGCGCTGGACTCAGCTCGGTGGGGCGAACACGTCGGTGGGGTTTTTTGGTGGTGTGGATGGCTGGGGAGGTGGCGCTGGGTAGCTGTCGGAGTTAGGGTTAGGGTTTAGGTTCTCGTCGGGGAAGAAGGGTCTGGTGGTCGGATTTTTTGTCCAGGGTTAGGGTTTAGACTGGGAGGGTATTTATAGGGGGTAGATCGGTCGAGGCGGTCGAGGTCGGCCGAAAATGGCGGGGGATTAGGTCGGTGGTCGTCGGGGGGGGGTAGCTGGCCAGTCGTCGGGGGTGGGTATAGGGTTTAGCAGTTAGGTCCCTAGGGTTTAGAAATTTACACAAAAGCCCTAACCCATACAGTTTGTAAATATTAATTTGCAACCCGCTATAAAATAATTCAATTAATTACAAACTAATATTAAAACAAATCTAAATATTACAAAATGCTATTAAAACATTTCGGTTAATTACAAAATGATATATTTTGATTTTAAAACTATTTAAAAATCATTTAAAAATTCTAGAAAAAATTCTAATAATTATTTTAATCTATTTTAAACACATAAATGCTATTTAATAATGTTAAAATATTATTTTGAAATTTAGGGGCTTACATTATATTCTTATTATGTATCTACGGTCTTTTAAACAGCTGTGTTGTTTATCATTAGTAATATATCATTATTATTATTAATATTATTATTATTGTTATTATTATTATTTCATTATTATTATTATTATTATTATTATTATTATTTGTTAAATTAATACTAGTATGGGTATTGTCACTAATTATTAATTATATTAAAATAAATATAGATATTAAATGATTTTCTAAAATTATGTTGTAATAAGAATATATGTTGTATGGGCTCTCATATATTTATTTTTGTATATATTTTCGTTGCTTGATAACTAAAATGATTTAATATTTCCATAAATATTTATGGGCTTAGTCCTTGGAAGGGGGTTTTATGAGATTATATTATATAAATACTTGGGCCATAGAACTAGGCCAGTATAGTCCTTATTACTTCTAATTTACTATTTTAGGTTTTATATAAATTTTTTGCCTCTTTTATATATTATATTATTTCCAACTAAACCTTACTATAAATAGTTTTTGGGCCTTTATTAACAAGTTTTTCTAGAAATAGTACCGTAGTATTTTTCTACTCAAATTATAGTTTTTCCCTAAAAATATTTTTAGATTTTCAAGTATTTAGCTAAGTTTATTTTAACTAATAAAAATATAGTTTTCAAGTACCATAAATATTTCTAAAAATAGTATATATAATTACTTACGTCAGATTTCCTCTTTGTCATCATCATTGATCATGCCTAAATCATACGTACCCACTTCTTCGCGAATTTGGACCCCTTCACCTCGCCCTAATTAATTTGACCCTTCTGGACCCAATGGAACAGTCCGTGCCACCACCCGAGGTCACCTTGTATAGTTGTTGCACCGAAGTTGTAGTACGTGCCACATTGATCATTGCAGTACACCAGGCGTCCTACCAGGCAAGACACCTTGCCATTTGCTGTTTATTTATTTTAACTCATATTTCATGTATTATTATTATTTTCTTTATGCAAAATAAACTGTGATACATGGCATAACCTGTTAGAACTTACTGTTCATTTATATTTCCTGCTATATATTATTTTTCTTACACATTAAACCTAGATTTAAGGGACCACCTTTGTGTGTTGCATTCATTGGCCTTGACACATTGTAACACAAAGTTGTGTGTCGTATGTAGAACACGGACATGCGTGACTGGCTGGCCACCGGTGCGTATAAGCCGTGCGATAGGAATAACCGCTAATAGAGATTGCATGCTTAGTTTGACTTAGCGGTTAATAGTTATTTTGTGTTGTGGATACAACACAGTAGGCATTGGGCGGGGAGGATAATTCCTTAGCGTATGGGCTTCGATGCACTTTCTCTTGTGACCCGGAAGCTCCGCTGGAGATACGGGGCTGATGACCCATGATTACTGACGGCCACTGACGTTTTGCGGAACGTTATGCTCTTATTGATTGGGCCTCTGGTGCCCCAAAGGGGGACCATGTCGATCCTATTTAGCCAGGACCCATGTGTAGGAAGGATTGTTCTTAACTATATTTCACTTAGAACGGTTAGGCTACCTTATCTGTTAGGTATGAGTACTTTTGGTTTGGGTACTTGTATCTGACCGTGGCTTGGAACAATAACTTGTCGTAGATTAGTTCGTCACATCTTGTCCTTGTTTGGTTGTCGGTGTGACTTACTACTTCGATGAGAAGGTATTGAATCTTGTTGGGGTCCGGATACCATATTGGATTCATATCATGGAAAGATACGTCACCGTGAATTAGTTTACCATCTCCTGTCCTTGTTTGGTTGGGGGGATGGTAAGCTAGTTCAATAGGTGTGTATTGGACCATGTTATAATTCAATTGACTTATTTATTTGAGCAATATTTATTCAGTTTATATGGTATAATATTATGTGTCTTGTTACGTCCCTCTGAGGACCTGGTTATCTCGCCAGGTGTGTGCTATTGTCTTTCGCAGGTGTTCTAGCTCTAGCCGTGATCATCATTATTTTTTCGAGGATGATTGTAATTGGATCGTTTTCGCTTCGCTCGCCAAAATCTTTCTTTTGTTATGTATTTCTTTTCATAGTTGGTAGTGGATTTGTCTCCGTCCAACTACATGTACCAAATGACAATTTCATAGTTGATTATATGATATCTTCTATTCTTTTATTTTGTGTGGATGAGATTAGTTATGGTTCTACTGCATTTTACAGCTTATGTACTCATACGAGGATTCCATATATTGGAGTGTACTTCGTATGAATACAGCTGGCATGTCTACGTTCCTAGTCCACTGGGGCGTTACAATAAGACAACTAAGGGACTAATCCGGTAGCCAAGTTACAATCCATAAACCAAATAAGGACCGGGGTTGTAACCCTTCACTTGAACAGAGCTTAGTCTCAAACCAATTATCGACAAGAGTAAAGCATAAGCAAACACGTGCTAAAGTAATCATAGACTGGCATCGATTTAGACAAGACTAGACTGGACTACATCCATCATTCGCGGCCAAGCAAAGAGTAAGGCTTGATACTTTAACTAACTAGGGTTATCACAAGCCTAGTTACTAGCAAGATGCAATGAGATGTTCCTGTAGCCACAAGCCCTGCAGCTATCCAGGTTATCCAGGCGAGGAGATTTATTAGAGTTACAAGAGTTATCAAGCTTACTGGTGTACTTTCAGTACTTATGTTTTCAAGAAGTGCCCCACATGACAGTGAGCTGGAAATGTGCCCTACTCGTCGACAGGCTACAAGTCCTCTGGTGTGGCCGGGATAAGGGGATCGCCTGTAACTGGAAAAAATCTCTCTACATGAACTACTTGATCAATCTAGTCATTAACCTAGTCAGATTCATTATGAATCTCTGACCGTGGTAACCAGGAATTCATGTCCTAGACATGATGCAAGACGAGACAGGTAGCTTATACAGGCACAATCAAAAAAATCAACCACGGTGTCACGACAAGAGTTACTTAGCAAGTCAGGGTAGCTGTCGCAACAACGTTCAAGATTATCATGTGATGTCTAGGTTACTTGTTACTTGTCAAGATTACTTGTCAGGAGTGCGCCTCGACGGGCCACTATCAAGATTATATATGTCATATCAAGTGTACTTGTTACTTATCAAGAGTGCATCAAGCCAGGTTGTGCCAAGCTAGGTTACGGCACTTGCCAGGTTGCGGCCTAGCCAGGTTGCGACACTGCCAGGTTGCGTCACTAGCCAGGTTGCGGCACTTGCCAGGTTGCGGCACTAGCCAGGTTACGACACTAGCCAGGTTGCGACACTGCCAGGTTGCGGCACTGCCAGGTTGCGGCACTTGCCAGGTTGCGCCACTAGCCAGGTTGCGGCTCTAGCCAGGTTGCGGTACTTGCCAGGTTGCTGCACTTGCCAGGTTGCGGCACTTGCCAGGTTGCGGCACTAGCCAGGTTGCGGCACTGCCAGGTTGTGGCACTAGCCAGGTTGCGGCTCTAGCCAGGTTACGGCACTTGCCAGGTTGCGACACTAGCTAGGTTGCGGCACTTGCCAGGTTGCGGCACTTCCCAGGTTACGGCACTAGCCAGGTTGCGGCACTGCCAGGTTGCGATACTAGCCAGGTTACGGAACTTGCCAGGTTGCGACACTAGCCAGGTTGCGGCACTGCCAGGTTGCGGCACTGGCCAGGTTGCGGCACTAGCCAGGTTGCGGCACTGTTCATCTTCTCCAACCAGCATAAAAATGCTTGGTTGAACCCATGAACTTCAAATGACCATAACTTGGTCAAAATAACTCCAAATTAGGACTTTCAAAGGTCAAAATTGGGTAGAACGAAATTCTCTACAACATGGAATAACTAGTTTTTTAAAAAAAAAGCAAGTTTTATAAATCAAAACAACAAAAACAAAAAATGCATCAAACTTAGATCTATAAGAATCCACCCATAAAAATCAAAACTCCAAGTTCTAAAGAGGCTTATAATCATGTAAATGAGAGAATAGAACAATAAAACTTGATATCCATCATGAAGCAAGTTGCACTTGCCTAGGGCTCTTGGGTGTAGGTGGAGAGGAGTAAATGAAGAAGATGGAGAAGTTATGAGAAATAAATAGAGGAGAGAGAGAGGGGTTGACTTATATATTAAGCCCAAACCATCTCAAACCAAACCAAGCCAACATGTTGAACCAAACCTAAACCAAGTCAAGATTAACCAAGACTAGGCTAAGCAAGACAAGTCTAACTACGATGCATCTGACAAATGTCAGAAATCCGTACACGTATAATAAAAATACGTATAACGGGAAACGGGAGTGACAACTCTACCCACCTTAAAAGAATTCCGTCCTCGAAACTTAATCAAGAGGCTAGAGATGTCGGGGCAAGCTACACTAACCACAGGCAATCTATGACTAGCAATTAATCAAGCAATTATTCATGCAAGCAAGGAGTTAAGAGCATAAGTCATAAGGAAGATATTATACCTCATGAGTCAAACAGGTGTGGATATCGCGATCGGATATTATCCTTACGTTCCTAAGTTGACTCACCCAAAGAGTGATGTCATGACCCGCACCCTGTTTAGGAGCACGAGCACGTGGGTACGTCCAGCCTACGCCGCAGTATCGACGGTAGAACGCTGTAAAGGTCATCTAGAATATATTGAATCTAAGACACAATAATATAACCTGTCATCTCCGCACGGAGGAATATAAACACAACTCAATCACATAAGTCTAAGGAAGATAGGCACGAATATGATAAAGAAACAAGATGAATAAATAGTCTGAAATAGGACTGAGTCACAATCACAAGTTCAGAATTTAAAGACATAAAATATCCTAAAATAAATACTACAAGTCTCAAAGTCTCAAACTGGAATGTAATCAAGACAAAATCTAGGTAAACTAGGTCACTACTGGTGGTGCGTCCTCTACGAGCACCGGGTCCACAAGCTGGTCCTGGTCGTAGGCTCCATCTATGCCAAACCAGTAGTAGGTCGGGCAATCTGTATCTAAATCCTCTGAAAAACAATGGGGGTTATCCTGTCAGGATATGAGCAAGTACAAACACCAACAGCAGTTCCACGTGAATTGACAAATACTATAAGAGATAATAATAATGAAATACAAAATGAAATGTCAAGACTGAAAGTAAAACAGTACAAGAGAACTGGATATCATGTCATGTGTGAGATATAAGATAAAACTGGAATATAAATAATAGAAAGTAATCTGAGGTATGATGTAAACATAAAAATAAAGTACCATGAGATATTAGAGCATTATGTGATCGGCTTGGGTCAAGATCAGGCTGTTCCATTTGACCGACTATGCACAAGTAGTATACCAGTATAGGGATCAGGCCGACCAAAATAGAAAGCTATGCACAAGTAGTATAAGGTCAGGCTACACCCTACGTGTGGTGATGGTGGAGCTATGCACAAGTAATAAACAAGTAGGGGTAAAGATCACATAACCTCTAATAACTCCCCATCCCCGAGTAGTATAATGAATCCAGACATGACTGGTCATGACACGAGATTCGAAGAACAGGGAGCCAGCCCAATCCCAAATCGGTGTCTATACAAGTACAGGAAATAATATCAAACAATGTACTCATATACCAGGTAAACCGGGAATGACATCTCATGACGAGATTCACGTATACTAGTCCGTGTATCCTCGTGTCGAGAATCAAGTATAACACTACAACTGAATCAAATATAGTAGATATCAAAGCAATGAAAACTATCAGAGAATATACTTGTCTGAGATCCTGAGCTGAGAAAATCGAACTACAAACCACTCAAAGAGCCATGAACGGTCAACTCGCACAACAGTCTCCTAATGCTGAAACAGACATTATCAGCATTCTCAGAATAGTCAAATTAGCTAGAAATACCTACCCATAAGTCCAATTCTGGATACAGGGACAAAACGGTAATTTTGGGCCAAAATAGTATCCGTCGTTGGATCCACTTTGCACCGAAAAGCATGCCAGGTTAATGGTCTCTAAAGTCGTCAAACTACATGTCTACGAATTTATTTTGATGAGATGATTCCAATGGTATGTCCAATTTTGGATTCCGTTGACCCATTGTCAAAATGGTCCGTTGACCAGGATATTGAAGTTTCGATTTGCACGAAAAAGCGTGCTGGAGCCAATGTCCTCAAAACTTAGCAAATTATATGTCAAATGAGTCCAGAATGACGATACGAACTCAACGGTATATCCGGAATTGGATTCCGATGAGCCGATCTCAAAATGTCTCATTGACTTGGACTGTAGGGCCCGCTTTGCACCGAAATACGTGCCAGGGCTCACGTCCTCCAAACCTAGCAAACTTTATATGAAAATATGCCAGAACGACGGTACGAGTCTATTGGTGGTGTCAAAATTGAATTCTGGAGTCCCGCGTTCAAAAATAGAATTTTACAAGGTTGGAATTACGAATTTAGACGGCCAACTTTGACGTCAAATTCAACCAGTCAAACGTGCTCACAATGAAACAAAACTTAAGGAACAAGAAGAGGGTCATACCAGATGTGCACCGGAATTGACGTCACGCGATACGAAGCTGCAATGGTGGAGATACAAGCCGACGAAGTTGGCTCCACAAAACTGTCAAAAAATTACATAATTTAAACGGTCAACTTGGTGGCCGGTTTTGATCTACAAACGATCGAATCAACGGTTGAAACTTGACAGGGGTGAAGCACTACATACCAAGATTGATAAGGAAGAAACGATTCGACGATCCAACGGTCGGATTTCTCGAAAAACATGTGCGAAATCGCTGCCTCAAAATGCGATTCCGAGTTCGATCCCGCGCGTGTCACGACGGAATCCCCTGCCAAACGCACGAATCGCCTACGTGGCACGCCGGAGAGAAAGGCAGCGTACTCAGGGAGGTCGCCGGAGTGCTCGCCGGCGGTATCCGGCCACGCAGCGGCCGTGCGACGGCGCACAAAGGCGGCCTGCGCACGCGCACACTGTACACGCTACTGCTGCTGTGCAACTGTATGTTGCTGCTGCGGCTATATTGGTGGCTGTGCTGCCTCGCACGGCGGAGGCCGTCCAGCTGCGGCGGTGGCACTGCCAGCGGCAGCGTCGGCGCGGCCAACGGCGGGGGTGGTGGCCGGCGGTGATGGAGATGGTAATGGTGTTGGTGATGATGGTAGTGGTGATGAAGATGATGATGATGGTGATGAGTTGATGTAATGACCATGGTTCATATTACGTATTTTGGTATACGTGTATGTATTTTGACTCGTATTGTATGTCTCCTCACATGATTTATTTGGCATTTTATTGCTTGATTCGGTTCGACTTGTTTGGCTTGGTTCGGTTTGTGAACCAAACCCCTACCTACCACCACCATCATCATTTATTAACCCAACACTCTTTTTTTCTTCTCATTCACTCTTCTTCTTCCTCACCATTACTCTCCACCTACTAGAAACGTTTAGAAAAGTGCATCTTGCTTCATGGAGGAATTTCATTTTTATTGTTCCATTGTCTTCCTCAAGTATTTCTAACCCACCTTAGTACTTTACATTTTTCATTTCCGTGGTTAATTTCTTGTAAATCTAGCTTTGTGGTATTTTTGATTTTCATGAGTTTTGATCTATCAAACCTGTATATTTTTGTTATTTGAAGGTTCCATGTTGTAGAGAATTCCATTTTACACAAATTTGACCTACGGGAGTCTGGATTTGGGTTCCTATTGTTGTTTGGTGGAGCATGGAGGCCATGGTATTTTTTATGGACATATTCTCTGTGGAAGCCATTAATTGCACTTTTGACCGCATGCAATATTGAGTTGCTTAGCCGCAGTTGCATTTTGCTAGCTGTTGCTTAGCAAATATTTTTGGCCGTCTGGCCGTTAATATATTGTTGGCCGCATGCAAATGCATGGTTGGCCGCACAGGCTCAAATGCATGAATTAATTGTTGGCCACATAGGCTCAAATGCAAGGTTGGCCGCATATGCCCCAGCTTGCATTTTAAGTCTGCATGGCCATTTGCTTGATTTGTTAACTGCTTATGGCTTATGCTAACTTGCATGGCCGCATGGCCATTAGCTTAACTTGTATGGTCGCATGGCCATTAGCTTAACTTGCACGGCCGTCTGGCCATTAGCTTAACTTGCATGGCTGCATGGCTTATGCTAACTTGCATGGCCGCATGCATTAGCTTGGTCGCATGCATTTGCTTTGGCCGTATGCATTAGCTTGGCCGCATGTATTTGCTTTGGCCGCATGCATTTGCTTGGCCGCATGTATTAGCTTTGGTCGTACAAATTTGCTTTGGCCGCATGGCCATTAGCTTTGGCCGTATGGCCATTTGCTTGCATGCATTAGCTTTGGCCGCCTGCACATTTATTGGTTGGCCGCATGGCCCTTGTTTGCTGGTTGCCGTATGGCAATTATTTGTGTGGCCGCATTTACCTTATTGCTTTTAACCGTGTGTGCAATTATTTAACTCTTGGCCACATATTGTATAGTGACAACATTTATTGGCTGGCCGCATGGCAATTTCATGCGGCAAGTTTTTTCTGAGTCGCATGAGCCGCATGAGTCCTGATTTCTTCTGCCGCATGCCCCTGACTCCTGAGCCGCATGATTCCTTCACAGCCCTTGCCTCTGCTAATATTTAATTACTATATGTATGATTGTGCCATATTAATTTTAAATATGTTCCCTGACACGATGGTGACCCGTTGTGATGCACTTTTGGCAAATGACATGACATGATAGTGGCCCGTCGTGGTGCCCTCCTGACAGCGAACATGACATGATATATATCCCGAAGGCTGTTGCGACGGCTAGCATGTCATGACAAGATTGAATGGCCTGGACACCGTGGATGATTGTGTTTGTACAATTGAACCGATAATGTTTGCATCATGTCTAGGACAGGGATCCCTGAGTACTACGGTCAGGGGTACCTACTGTAAATGGCTAAGGCTAATAACTAGAATAATTCAGTAGTCATGAGAGATTTCCTCAGTTACAGGCGATCTCGTTATCCCGGCCACCATTGTTGGACTTGCAGCCTGCCGACGAGTATGGCACAAGTCTAGATTCACTGATATATGGAAAAGAATGAGGCACTGCTTAATGAATCCAAGTCGCCTGGATAACCTGGATTAGCTGCAGGGCTTGTGGCTGGAGGAACATCTCAATGCATATTGCTAGTAACTAAGGCTTGTGATAACCCTAGTTAGCTAATGTAGAAAGCCGTAGTCACTGATTGGCCGGGAGCGATTGTATGGTGTAGTTTCAGTGTTCGATTTTTGTAGGCTTGATCGCATGATTGTCACTTTTAACAATAAAGATCAAAGGCTAAGTTCTGTTCAGATGAAGGGTTACAACCCCGGTCCTTGTTTGGTTTAAGGGTTGTAACCTGGCTCCCGGAGCAGTTCTGAGTACTCTCTTTGTTTATTGTCTTATTGCACCCCACGTCACGCTGTTATGTTTTACCTTACCAACAAGATTTGGAGACGGAGTTCTATTCAGGTGAAGGGTTACAATCTCGGTCCTTGTTTGGTTTAAGGGTCGTGACCTGGCTACTTAAATGGTTTCCTTGTACACTATTATGACTATTGTTATTCTTTTATTATCAAGCTCTTTTGTAACTATTTTTAATATTCATTTCTGATATGCTGGTTTTAGTTCTTAAGTGAAGTCTCCTTTGTGGTACTTGCTCTTTCTGGGATCTGACCCAGCTGGTTTTGTATGGCCAAATTTCGGAGCAGCTCTAGAGGATCTACCGACTTTTTAGTCCGATGGTGACCACCAGACGTAACTAGGGCAACGAGTGGGTTTATTTTTGGCTCTCCCACTCTATTGTAAAATTTTCATTTTGAGGCGTTTAGCCGACGAGCACCTGTTAGCTCGTATTGCATACCTTATTACTGTCTGCCTACGGGCTGTAACATGATTGACAGATCCTAGGGTTGATCATGTATGACTAAACTCTTGCTAGTCCTCACATTTTGTAACGACTAGCTTCATGATCAGCTGAATATGTAATGTTTGGGACGCCTTACTATTGTATATTTGGTGATCTTACATCTTGTAACTTTACTTGCTTGCTTGAGATTGAGACATTTAGGCTTGTTATTGACCATAGGATACTGATGGATTGTAGTTAAACCCTCATATATCTAGACAGCCGTGACCGTATAGTGAGGTGGATTCCATTTCATTATACGTAGCTGGCTATGTATGCCCCCGCTCTCCAGCATTCTGGTTCTGGGGTGTTACAGATGAAGCAGAAGAAGAAGAAGACTCGGCCATGGAGGAGGAAGTAGGGTTCGGCTGTGTAAAATTTTAGGGAGAGGAGAGAGAGAAGTAATTGCTTTCTATATATATACTTATATTTTTGTTTTATATATATACTTTTATATATATATATATATATATATATATATATATATATATATATATGTGTGTGTGTGTGTGTGTGTGTGTGTGTGTGTGTGTGTGTGTGTGTGTGTGTGTGTGTGTGTATATATATATATATATATATATATATATATATATATATATATATATATATATATATTTTAAACAAGGAATTATATTGAAACAAGCCCACAAGGGGCGGATACAAGGCCCAAAAGCTGAGCCTGCCCACAGGGGACAGACCCGCCAGGCAACCCGGTCAAAATTCAAAAGCTACAAACGAGAAAACATGGGGGAGGAAACCGAGGCGCCCAGCGAGTGGGGGGGCACGTGGCGTGCAGCGCGTGGCCCGCGGCCTGCTCCGCGCGCACGTCCCGAGGGGGAAGCCCGGAACCCGAGAGGACGGGGGCGGGGCCCGAGGGGGAGCGGGTCCCAAGGGAGCGCCTCGGGCAGCCCGAGCACTGGGGGAAACGTCCGCCGGGGGCGGAGGAGCCATCCGACGCCGGAGAGAGGAAGACTCCGGCGGGGGCAGGGGGAAGAGCACCGTAGGCGAAGGGACGCCACGACGGCAGGGAGAGGGGGCCCATGGGGGGCGCGGGGAGGGGAGGGGTCCGCCGACCGAGAAAGGGGCCACCGACAGAGGACGGAGAAGAGGGGGCACCGCCAGGGGAAAAGAGGGGGGGGAGAGGATCACGGCTACATGAGGGGGAAGGCGGCTCAGCCTCCGGGGAGGGGCGGGCGTCCGCTGGGGGCCGACAGGGGACGACGCCGCAGGCAGGAGCGCTGGACGGGGGCGAGGCGACGAGGAGAGCGCCGGCGGAGGGGCCAACAGCTCGGAGGAGGAGGGGGCCAACAGCTCGACCTCCGGGGGGAGGGAGCGAGCGGGGAGCGGGCGGGGGAAGACCTCCGGGCGGGGGGAGGGAGGGGGGGATGGAGGTGCTGGGGGAACGCCGAGAGCAGGGCTCCGGTGGAGGGGGGGAGGGGGGGAAGAGGGAAGCCTCAGGGGGCGAAGGTGGGGGGGCCAGCCGTCGGCGGGGCACGCGCACACCGGGGGGAGACAAGAGGGGTGCTCGGCCGGCGCTCGAGCATGAGCCGGAGCGAACGCCGAAGCCCGGAGCGAGGCTGGGACGACGGGGACGGCGACGCACGGCCTACCGGAAGCGAAAAAGGAGGGGGGATCGCTCCACAGGGCGCCGCGGGGCCTCGAGCGTCCAAGGCGGCTCAGCCTCGAGATCTCCGGAGGGAGAGGGAGCTGACGAGGGAAGCGCAAGGGCGCCGGGGAGCGCCACGGGCGGGAGAGGAGGAGTAGCCAGCGGCGACGACACCGCGGAGCCATCGGCGAAGGCAGGGACACCTAGGCCGCCGGGGGCCGGAACGACCAGAGGGGGAGGGATAGGCCGCTGCAGGAGGGGGGCGGCTGGGGGGCGCGATGGGGAGGCGAAGGCCGTCGACAAGGGAGGGGGAGGCCTGGCAGGAGGGACGATGGAGAGGAGGGCCGCCGAGGGGAGAGGGTGCGGGCCAAGGAGGGAGGATGACGAGGGGCCTCCAAGGGGGGAGGGCGGAGGAGCAGACTCTCGACTCGGGGCCCGAGGACGCCGGTGCCGCCGAGGGCTACGGCGACGACGAAGGGGGGGGAGGGTGGGAAGAAGCGGGGGAGGAAGGCCGGTGGGGGCACTCCGGCAAGGGGAACTCCCCACCAAAGTAGGGGGAGCGGACCTCCGCTGGGGCACGTCCAACCGGCGAGTGGCGGTGGAGGACCTCCACGGGGGAAGACGGCCGGCGGCGCGGAAGGGCACAGAAAGCCGACCGGCCCATGGAACCCGACCACCAGGAAGAGGGGGAGGGGGGTGGCGAGCAAGGGGGCTCGAGCCATCCACACTATGTATATATATATATATATATATATATATATATATATATATATATATATATATATATATATATATATATATATACACACACACATATCCTTATATATACCTCTATCCCTATTATTTATATAAATATATACAACTCTTATATATGTAAAGAGTTGTATATATTTATATAAATAATAGGGATAGAGGTATATATAAGGATATGTGTGTGTGTGTATATATATATATATATATATATATATATATATATATATATATATATATATATATATATATACACACACACACACATATCCTTATATATACCTCTATCCCTATTATTTATATAAATATATACAACTCTTTACATATGCAAAAACATGTAAACTCTTACCCATAAATTTAACAAAGACCAAAATAAATATATATATTATTATTTATAGTAATAACCATTGTAATAATAATGATACTAATAGAATAATAATAAGGATAACGGAATAAGATACAACAATAATGGGTGTTTTGTGGGGAAAAGGTATGTGCGGTATTCATGAGGGGGTAACATGAAACTTGGGTTGAGTCCAGTTGAGACGGATCGGGTCAAAATCGGACGTAGTGCAATAAATAAATTAAACTAGGTATTTATGATCATGGGTAAATAAGTAGCATGTGGAGGCTCAAATAAGTGGGACACAAGTGTCAAGCGGGTAGTAGGCTTCATGTGGGACATGTCTATATTTTGGGTTGATAGGTTTCGGTCGATGTCGGGTCCCGAAATTAAATTGGGAGTCAGGTCATATTTTACGGGAGATAATTAATTGGCCTAAATTGACCCAAAAGTTGTACGAAGCAAATGAAGCACAAGATGGTGTGTCTGAGTGGGACACGAAGGTCATGGGTGTAGGGTTCCTCGAGTAGATCATGCATGAGAAGTTGGTTTTGAGAAAATAACTAGTCTTGTGCTCCTAAATTAAAAGACACGACAACGTGCATATGATGATCAAATAAAAGAGTGGGAAATTAATTAATAATTATTTGATCGATCAAATGGTCTAAGTCGACTCGAAGTTGAGCGATGCAAAAAGAGCACAAGGGAACAAGTTTGAGTGGGACATTATATATCAAAATGAAGGTAATCTTGTCCACTAGAAAACTCATGAAGGAAGTTTCCAGAGATGGACATCTTTGACGCTCCAAAAATCAAAGGCACGAAAAAGTACATTTAGGGATAAAATAATCATAATAAAATATTTATTGAAAAATAAATCATTTAAAAAATTAAAATAAACCCTAAATTCAGGGGGCTTACAAGTGATAACTCCAAGCAACACGGACTAACTTAATAGTCTTGTTCTTGAGTACCTTCTCTTTTCGGTCCAACATGGATACGGGCCTTTCCTCATACGAATGGTTGGTACCAACAACCAATTTCGAATGATCAAGGATATGGCTCGGATCCGAGATATACCGTCATAATTGGGATACATGGAATACGTCATGTACCTCACGTAACGACGGTGGAAGAGCGAGACGATAGGGCACATCACCTACTCGTTCGAGAATGTCAAACGGCCCTATATTCCTAGGACTAAGCTTTCCCCGTACGCCAAATCGATTGACGCCACGGGTAGGCGAGATCCTAAGGAATACGTGGTCGCCGATAGAAAACTCAAGAGGATGCCGATGAGAATCGGTCCAATGACGCAGACGATCTTGTGCAACCCGAAGATGATCTCTAACTTGTCTGGCCACCTCGATAGTCCGAGTAACCATTTCTGGACCAAGCATCTGCCTCTCGCCTACATCATCCCAGGCTAAAGGTGATCTGCACTTTCTACCATACAGTACCTCAAACGGTGCCATCTGGATACTGGCCTGGAAACTGTTATTGTAGGAGAACTCTACGAGATGAAGGTGATCTTCCCACGAACCACTGAAGTCAAGTGTACATGATCGCAACATATCTTTAAGAGTTTGAATCGTGCGCTCCGACTGACCATCTGTCTGCGGATGATAAGCTGAACTAAACTTGAGACGAGTTCCCAAACTCTCCTGAAGACTCTGGCAAAAGTG
Organism: Iris pallida; assembly: GCA_029216955.1. NCBI lineage: Eukaryota > Viridiplantae > Streptophyta > Magnoliopsida > Asparagales > Iridaceae > Iris > Iris pallida. The sequence continues at coordinate 3,726,790 of JANAVB010021197.1, forward strand.
CGATGTAAACCTTGAATCTCTATCGGGCACGATACTGACTGGCACTCCATGCAATCTGACTATCTGTCTAAGATACATCTCTGCAAGATGATCCGTTGACTGGCCAATTCTGAAAGGGATAAAATGAGCTACCTTCGTGAGCCGGTCAACTATAACCCAGATAGCATCTCTCCCAGCTGGAGATTTAGGTAATCCAGTTACAAAATCCATGGTAATGTGCTCCTATTTCCATTCTGGGATCGGTAAAGGTTGAAGAAGTCCGGCTGGTCTCTGATGTTCAGCTTTAACTTGTTGGCAAACTAAACAACGAGAGACAAACCGGGCTATCTTCCTCTTCATGCCATTCCACCAGAAATGCTGACGGATATCACGATACATCTTCGTGCCACCGAGATGAATTGAATACTGCGAACTGTGAGCCTCTGCCATGATCTTCTGTCTGATATCACCGCTGTGTACACAAAGACGCCTTCCATGTCGGAGAGTGCCGTCTTCGTGAATACATAACTCTGTTCTCCTTCCTGCTTCACATTCTGTCCTAAGCCGCTGAAGCTTAGAATCTGTTGATTGAGCTATCTTGATCCTCTCAACTATACTGGACTGAACTTGCATACTTGACATCAATGCCACATTGGTAGGAAGAACTACTTCTATTCCCATCTTCTGAAGATCTGTTAATAACTCTGGCTGTGCTGTTAGAAAATAAGCTCCTGCTCTTCTACTCAACGCATCTGCAACTACGTTGGCCTTCCCAGGATGATACTGTAGGTTGATGTCATAATCTACAGGGAGCTCTAGCCATCTCCTCTGACACATGTTAAGATCCTTTTGAGTAAACACATACTTAAGACTCTTGTGGTCGGTGAAAATCTCCACCCGATCTCCATACAAATAATGTCTCCACAACTTAAGTGCGAAGACCACCGCTGCTAACTCTAAGTCGTGGGTTGGATAATTTCTCTCATGATCACGAAGCTGACATGACGCATAAGCTACTACCATACCATGCTGCATTAAGACACATCCCAATCCTCTGCCAGAAGTATAATAATAAACTGAAAATCCTCCAGTCCCATCTGGAAGTGTGAGAATGGGTGCCGTCATCAATCCTTGCTTCAACTTCTCGAATGAACTCTGACACTCTACTGTCCAAGTAAACTGCACATCCTTGCGGGTCAACTGCGTTAATGGTGCCGAAATCCGAGCAAAGTCTGACACAAATCGTCGGTAATAGCCGGCCAATCCTAGGAAACTGCAAACTTCTGCGACAGTGCTGGGAACTGGCCATGTCTCTATGGCAACTATCTTCTGGAGGTCCACTTCTACTCCACCTCGGGTGATGATGTGACCTAAGTACGAAATGCAATCAAGCCAAAATTCACACTTACTGAACTTCACGTACAACTGGTGCTCTCGGAGAATCTGTAGGACTATTCGGAGATGCTGCTCATGCTCTGCTTCATTCTTACTATAGACTAAGATGTCGTCTATGAACACTATCACGAACTGGTCCAAATAGGGTATAAAGATACGATTCATGAGGTCCATGAATACGGCTGGCACATTGGTCTCTCCAAACGGCATAATAAGGAACTTCCAATGCCCATATCTAGATCTGAATGCTGTTTTCGGGATGTCTTGCTCTCTGAATCTGATCTGATGGTACCCCGACCGCAAGTCAATCTTCGAGAATATTGTTGCCCCACTGAGTTGATCGAACAAGTCATCTATCACTACTAAAATCTGCTCCATTAGCGACGTAAATTTAGCGACGTTCGTAAAACGTCGCTAAATTGTGCACATTGGCGACGTTTAATTGTAACGTCGCTAACAGTTGCTACTAGCGACGAAAATCATTTTTTTTAGGTATTATTGATAGTGGAGTAATTTCTGTATTAATGAACCTAATCCTAGTTAGTCTTTATAATCTAACCTTATTTTGTTAAAATAAAATAATTCTCTTCTATTTAATATCCTAAATAAGATATACTGGTCACATATATGGTAGGACCAATAGATTAGTTAGCATTATCTTGCAACAAGTGAATAGATCTTAACCAACTTGTACCTAAATACAGGAGGACATCCAGCTCTACTACTTATACTTGGTTTCCCGGAGCAAGGCAAGTACATTCTATGGTTTTGTTCATACATATACTGTACTTCCTTGTGACACATTGCGACACGATGCTTGTACTCTTGTATTTTCACATCTTGTGCTTACTTGTGGTCGGGGAGGGGAAATACACTAGCTATGTGACCACACCCATGTTCTGATATTCATGTAGATAGCTTAGGCCTCGTACTGTGCACGCGGGTCCTAAGTTGTACCATTATTCCTGTGCTTATCCATGTTCTTACCACAGCCGGTCACATATGCTAGTTGTATTTCAAATTATTGTACACATGACAGGTTCTGGTACATCAGGTTCAGGTTTACATTTTCGTACTTTCAGGATCTTGCTTGTACTGTCAAGTTCTTACATTTCATGTTTTTCGGTGTCATTTCATATCTTGATGTTCTTGTTCATTACCTAGAACTGTGCTTTGCTCCGCTCCTGATTAGATATATTACAGGTTAGATGGAGGCGATATGTGACACGTATTATGGGCGTGAGCCTGCTGACGTGATAGAGCCAGCTGGAGCTGCATTTTTCATGCCCCAGAACCAGAATACTGGAGAGCGGGGACAAACACAACCAGCTACGTATATTGAAGTATAATCTATCTCGATATACGGTCACGGTTGTCTAGATACATGAGAATTTATCTACAAGCCAACAGTCTCTTATGGTCCTGAACAAGCCTAGTGTCTCAATCTCAAGCAAGTAAGTAAATGTTACAAGATGTTAGATCATCAGACATACAAAGTAAGGCGTCCCAAACATTACATATTCAGATGATCATGAAGCTAGTCATACAAAATGTGAAGACTAGCAAGAGTTTCAATCATACATGATCAACCCTAGGATTTGTCAATTATGTTACAGCCCGTAGACAGACAGTAAGTAAAGTTGCAAAATAAGAACCCACTCGTTGCCACGGTTGCACCTAGTGGTCACCATCTGGCGGGAAGGTTGGAGGATCCTCGAGTCCTACTCCAAAATCTGGCCATACAAAACCAGCTGGGTCAGACCCCAGAAAGAGCAAGTGCCACAAGGGAGGCTTCACTTAAGAACTAAAACCAGCATATTAGCGCATGGGAACATAAATAGTAATAAAAGACATGTGTTAGAGAAAACAAGGTGATAAACGATAAGACAACTAAGGGACTATTCTGGTAGCCAAATTACAACCCGTAAACCAAATAAGGATCGGGGTTGTAACCCTTCACTTGAACAAAGCTTAGTCTCAAACTAATTATCGACAAGAGTAAAGCATAAGCAAACATGTGCTAAAGTAATCATAGACTGGCATCGATTTAAACAAGACTAGACTGGACTACATCCATCATTCGCGGCCAAGCAAAGAGTACGGCTTGATACTTTAACTAACTAGGGTTATCACAAGCCTAGTTACTAGCAAGATGCAATGAGATGTTCCCGCAGCCACAAGCCCTGCAGCTATCCAGGTTATCCAGGCGAGGAGATTTATTAAAGTTATAAGAGTTATCAAGCTTACTGGTGTACTTTCAGTACTTATGTTTTCAAGAAGTGTTCCACATGACAGTGAGCTAGAAATATGTCATACTCGTCGGCAGGCAACAAGTCCTCTGGTGTGGCCGGGATAACGGGATTGCCTGTAACTGGGAAAAATCTCTCTATATGAACTACTTGATCAATCTAGTCATTAACCTAGTCAGATTTATTATGAATCCCTGACCGTGGTAACCAGGAATTCATGTCCTAGACATGATGCAAGACAAGACAGGTAGCTTATATAGACACAATCAAGAAAATCAACCACCGTGTCAAGACAAGAGTTACTTAGCAAGTCAGGGTAGCTGTCGCAACAGCGTTCAAGATTATCATGTCATGTCAGGTTACTTGTTACTTGTCAAGATTACTTGTCAGGAGTGCGCCTCGACGGGCCACTATCAAGATTATATATGTCATATCAAGTGTATTTGTTACTTATCAAGAGTGCGCCAAGCCAGGTTGTGCCAAGCTAGGTTGCGGCACTGGCCAGGTTACGGCACTAGCCAGGTTGCGGCACTTGCCAGGTTGCGACACTTGCCCGGTTGTGGCACTAGCCAGGTTGCGGCACTAGCCAGGTTGCGGCACTTGCCAGGTTGTGGCACTGGCCAGGTTGTGGCACTAGCCAGGTTGCGGCACTGCCAGGTTACGGTACTAGCCAAGTTGCGACACTAGCCAGGTTGTGGCACTTGCCAGATTGCGGCACTTGCCAGGTTACGGCACTAGCCAGGTTGCGGCACTTGCCAGGTTGCGGCACTAGCCAGGTTGCGGCACTTGCCAGGTTGCGGCACTTGCCAGGTTGCGGCACTAGCCAGGTTGCGACACTAGCCAGGTTGTGCCACTAGCCAGGTTGCGCCACTAGCCAGGTTGCGACACTAGCAGGTTGCAGCACTTGCCAGGTTGCGGCACTAGCCAGATTGCGGCACTAGCCAGGTTGCGGCACTGCCAGGTTGCGGCACTAGCCAGGTTGCGGCACTGTTCATTTTCTCTAACCAGCATAAAATTGCTTGGTTGAACCCATGAACTTCAAATGACCATAACTTGGTCAAAATAACTCCAAATTAGGACTTTCAAAGGTCAAAATGGGGTAGAACAAAATTCTCTACAACATGGAACAACTAGTTTTTAAAAACAAGCAAGTTTGATAGATCAAAACCACAAAAATCAAAAATACATCAAACTTAGATCTACAAGAATCTACCCATAAAAATAAAAAAAAACTCCAAGTTCTAAAGAGGCTTATAATCATGTAAAGAAGAGAATGGAACAATAAAACTTGGGATCCATCATGAAGTAAGTTGCACTTGCCTAGGGCTCTTGGGTGTAGGTGGAGAGGAGTAAATGAAGAAGATGGAGAAGTTATAAGAAATAAATGGAGGAGGAAGAGAGGGGTTGACTTATATATTAAGCCCAAACCATCTCAAACCAAACCAAGCCAACATGTTGAACCAAACCAAAATAAACCAAGTTAAGATTAAACCAAAACTAGGCTAAGCAAGACAAGTTGAACTACGATCCACCTGACAAATGTCAGAAATCCGTACACGTATAATGAAAATACGTATAACGGGAAACGGAAGTGACATCATTAGGCTTTGAGGATAAAGAGGCCTAATTATCTTTCCCTTTACATGCTTTACTTTTCATTTGTATTGAGACATCAGACTTTACTTTGCATTTCTGGATGAATGTAATAATTCATAGATTGTACTTTGGATTTCTGGGATCATTTATATAGATGTTGTGATTTATATATCTTCATATTGCCTTATAGTTTCCCTAGCTTGGTATAGCTTACTTCGTTGTGTCCAACGACGAAGGCTGGGCGTGTCCGACTCGTGTCCGATTATTCGAGAGCGGATCGTGACATAAGCAGCCAAAGATTCTGATAGACAAAGGAAATGGCTCTCGTCCGGAAAAGAGCCGAGAGAAGGGAGTGCTACCATTGAAAACTGACAATCACATGCGGTTAATAAGATAGCAAGCAGTAAGAACCACCTCCGACCAAAATTTTTTGGGAGTACGTGCTTGAAACATAAGAGCACATGTTGTTTCCAAGAGATGGCGATTCTTGCGCTCGGCCACACCATTCTGTTGTGGTGTGTACGCATAAGAAGTTTGGTGGATGATGCCATTGCGGGCCAAATGACTATCGAGATCATGAGATAAATACTCATGGCCATTGTCACTCTGAATTTTTTTGATTGGAATACCAAATTGTGTTTTTATTTCGGCATAAAAATTGCACCAAATATTAAACAATTCAAAACAATTTTTTATCAGATAAACAAAAGTGACACATGAGTTATCATCAACAAAAGTAACAAAGTACTTAAAACCCATTACTGATTCAATCGGACAAGGTTCCATGCATCAGAATGCACCAACTCGAAAGGAGCAGAAGCAATTTTATTTTGACTCACCGGATAGGACATCCGGTGATGCTTAGCTAAACTACACGGCTCACAAAGAAAGGAAGCATGAATATCTAAAGAAGGGTACATTTTCTGGAGAGCTTGGGTTGATGGATGGCTTAACTAACAATGTAACTCGAAAGGATAGAGTTTCATGCCGGTACAGACAATAAAAGAAGGTACGTCAAACATGTACAAGCCTCCAGCCACATGTCCTTTACCGATAGTCTTTCCAGTTTTCAGGTCCTAAAAAACACAACCATCAGAAAAAAAAGATTTTCGAACAATGTAGTTCATGAGTAATTTGACTAATAGAAATTAAACTGTAGCCCCCCTTCCCGGAATTTCAAAATATTTTATTTTATTTATTTTATTAAATGGTGATTTTTAGATTTTTATAAATAATTATTTAGTTAATTTTTACGGTAGAAGATTTTAGCCATAGTAGAGTTTTGGAGTACACGGTGACTAAAAATCGTGGTACGGATAGTGCCATGACGTGCTTTGGCTAGTGTATTAGCCATGGTAAGGAAGGCCGAGCCATAGTGATGTCCTAACTAGGAAAACCAGGCCAAGTTATGACATGACCATTATAAATAGTTTAATTATTCATTATTAATATTATTTGACATCTAGGTGACCCGGTCATACCAAACTAGTCAAACTGGACCCGAACTGAGCCCAAGCCCATGTAGTCATGCGGTACGTTCAATGACATTCGTGTTGACGTATTTTGGCATGAGTGTGTGGGTTTCCGTTTTAATTATTTAATGAATATTTTCTAGTATTCATATTTATAATATTATAAATATCATTATTATTTGATATTTAATGATATTTGCGTAAAATAGGTTCTTATGCATTTTTGGGATTATTAGACTGTGCATGGTGGTGTATACACCGTTATTATTTTATTGAACTTCGTTGTTATTATTATTATTATTATTTATTGAGGGTATTGTTATATGATATTATTTTATTATTATTTGTTATATTATTTTTGGCAATTAAATAATATTATATATAGTCACCTATATATATATATATATAAAATATATATATATATATATATATATATATATATATATATATATATATATATATATATATATATATATATATATGCAAACAGGCTCTACAAAGGAATAGATGATATTGGGTTTATTTAGAATTTTATGGAGTATATTATATTAGTATATAGATAAATATATAGGTTTATGGATGCCTAGTAAAAAATCGCAAACATATATTCTCATTTTTTTTAATTATAAAATAAAGTATGTATATATATATATATATATATATATATATATATATATATATATATATATATATATATATATATATATATATATATATATATATATATATATATATATATATGGGTTATATAAGTATATACATGTGTATATACAAATATATAATATATGTGTGTATATAGATAATCATAAGGGTAAATAAGTGGTGTGTGTATATATATATATATATATATATATATATATATGTGTGTGTGTATATACATATATGCATATTATAAAAAAAAGGGAAAAAGAACCACACTAGCAGCTACTTCTGTGGACCAAGCCCAACTAAAACCACAGCAGGTCGAGAGTTTTCCCCGCGCATGAAACCCCAAACCGAGTCAAGCCTTAGTCTCGGTTGTTCTTATATATACACTGGGCCCGTTTGGTAAACCGTATTTGGAGGTGGGATTTGGATTTTTATAGATTTGGAGACAAATTCATGGAATCCTATGTTTGGTTGGAGATGGATTTGGATATGGAAAGTATGACAATCCAAAACTTGGATTTGGTTGGATTTTGGAGGAAAAAAATAATTATTATTTAATAAAAAATTATCGTTAAAAATTAGTAAATTAAAAATTAGTTAATCTTTAATAATTTCGTTAAAAATATTTATTCTTTAATAATTTCATTAAAAATTAGTTAATTAATAAAAAAACTATTTTATTAATATTATTAATTAATAAAAAATAGTATTATTAATTAAAAAAATTAGTTAATTTCGTTATATTCATAATTAATAATTTATTAGTATTATTATAATATTAATTAATAATATTTTATTATTTAGTTAATAATCATAATTTACTAGTATTATTATAATAATATTAATTAATAATTTATTAGTATTATTATAATATTAATTAATAGTCATATCCTATGTTCAGTATTATTAATTAAAAAAATAGTTAATTAGTTAATTTTGTTATAATCATATTAATAATTTATTAGTATTATTATAATATTAATTAATAATTTGTTAATAACTATTTTATTATAATCTTAATTAATAATATTTTAATCACAATTAGAATCATATTTTATAATAATTTAATTAATAATTTACTAATCATAATAATATTAATTTATAATTACTATTTTTAAAATATTTAATTTATAGTTAATTAATCGTTAATTATTAATCAATAATTATAATTTATAATTATTAATCGTTAATAAAAAATTATCGATTGTTAATTATTAATTATAAATCATTAATTATAATTTATAGTTATTAATTATTAATTGTTAATTATTAATTATTAATCTTTAATTATTAATCGTTACTTATTTAAAAATTAACTAATCATTAATTATTAATTATTAATTTTATAATTAATAATAACTAATCATCAATTATTAATTACTAATCGTTAATTATTAATTTTATAAATAATAATAACTATAATTAATCATAATTAATTAATAGCTTAATTATTTATCATGACTATAATTTAATTATTAATCATAAAACCCAATCCTATGTTTGGTTGGAGTTGGATTTGGAGTTGGATTTGAATAGTAAAATCCATGATTTGGATTTGGAGGATTTCCAAATCCAAATCCAAATAGTAAAATTCTGTTACCAAACAAGCCCTCAATCGAAAATGGAAGGATGCCGAGAACAAAAACCCTAACACACGCCGTCGACCCAGACCTAAGCGCCCCTCCATGCGCGCGCACGAGGCTGAGCGCCACCGCCGCGCGCGGCCGCCGGCCGGCCATGGACGCCGCGCGCGCACGCGTGCGCGAGAAGGAGCAACAGCAGCAGTAACAGGGTTCGAAGGCCGCTTTCGCAGCGCGTGTTCTCGGCGCACGCTCGATCGTTTAGCGATCTTTCACCTCAGGTGTGTACACAACCTATAGGGCTCCGATTCTTTTTAAATAGATTCATTTTTCATGCGCTAGATTTCCCGAAAGATCGACACATAGTCGATCAAATAACTGTCCAAAACAGGACAGTACTTCGATCCAGACACCCATCTTGGGAGGCCAAAAATTGGTCGATCCTGATAGGAAACGCAAAATCTATTTGAACAACTTTTTAGACAACATATACAGGATTACAACGCCTTTTATAGACTCTGAATTCGTAATTTATGTAGGAAGTTATTCGATCTCAAAGTTTCCCAAAAATCTGTTTTGAATATTGTAGAAAACTAAAAAAACTCATCCACACGACGTGCGTCCCGCCATTCTGGGCGACTGGACGTGCACCGTAGGCATCGAAAGCTGCGTAACAGTTTCGTGGTCGTGTGGGCTTTGACGGATTTCAAATTGGTCGCGTGTGCGCGACGAATTTGATGCGTATCCGTCAAAATTCACAGTATCGTGCACTTTGTAAATTCCTCAATTACTTTGTGCACGCTTGTCAGATCGAGACAAAACTTACGCCAGCAGGACTGTATCATTTTTCTGGTCCTGTATGCCAAGTTTGGTCTGATTCTGAGACAGTTGATAAAATTACCGTTTTGCGGGTCCCGCGGTTCCACTTATCGGGCAATTTTGTGCACGGCCCGCCGGAATCCAACTCTGGACATACCGTTGGGTTCGTATCGGAAAACCGGATCCGTAGACATGTAGTTTGACGACTTTAGAGATCGTTGACTCTGGCACGCTTTTCGGTGCAAAGCGGGTCCAACGACGGACACCGTTTTGACCCGAAATTATCGTTTTGCCTCTGTATCCAGAATTGGATTTAAGGACAGGCAATCCTAGCTAATTTGACTATTCTGAGAACATTGGTAATATTTATTTCAGCTTTCGGGGACTGTTGTACGGATTTTGACTATTGTGGCACATTGAGTGGTTCAGATTGTCGGTTTCACCAGCAGAGGACCCCAGGCGAGTACAGTTTATTGTCTGCATTTCGATATTGATTTTCACTATATTTCATTGATTGGCCATTGGTTATGTGATTATTTTTTATTATAAATTGTTGAGTCGGGAATAAGAAGTACCAAGGATGTGTGATCTGACCTTAGACAGTGTAGATAGTGATTTATTATTGCAAAGTAGACAGTGTAGACAGTGATTTATTTGTTACAAAGTAGACAGTGTAGACCGTGATTATTATTGCATTTAAACTGTGTAGTTCGTGATTATTATTTTGTAGACATTGTTTCTTTATTGTAATATTAACTGTAGACCGTGTAATTGTAGACCGTGTAACTGTAGACCGTGTAACTTTAGACAGTGTAGACAGTGTAACTTTAGACAGTATAGACAGTGTCGCATAATTGTCCCGAGACCGATCACATATCAAAGGTACTTCTAACCGTTGGGGAAAGTATTTTGTTTCTATTTATTTATTACTAATTTTCCGTCTTTACTGTTTATTTTCAAAACTCATGATTGATGTCTGACCTTTATTTTATAGTCATTTTCTTTATTCGAAATTGCATTCAGAGAATTGTGCTCGTTCCATTCCTAACTGAAAACCAATATTTTCAGGTTAGCCGTGGATTCACTTAGCTTGGGAAGTGACGGGTGTACTTGCCGACGAAAGCCTAGAGACTAGCTAGATAGTTGAGTTGTAGTCATTCATTTATTTGTACAAATTTATATTTTTCTACAAATGTAAAACTTGTGATCAATGTAAGTTAAATTAATTATGTGATTGAGCATTATTTGTGATTTTGATCTTCATGGCCGCGACAGCGTTCTACCGTCGACACTGCGGCGTAGGCTGGCTTGGACACGTCTCGTATCCGTTTTAAAAAAAACGGGTGCGGGTCGTGACATAAACTGAACGGGTTTCCAGGTGTAAGTAATACAGATTTGAGTGACAGTCCGAAAGAAAAACTGGCACTTCCACGTCCGCGGACTGTCAAGGAACCTCCATTAGCAACAGTAATACCAGAAATATGACAGACATGAACATAATCATGTATCATACCTGTATCACCAGTCATATGAGAGGACGCACCAGAGTCAATTATCCACTACTTAGATTTTACTATACACGCTGCTGAGAATCCGGCTGTGGATCCAGACGTGGAAGTTATACCACGACGTTGAGCCTGGAAATCAAGAAATTTTGTATATGAGTCCGAAGTCATCTGAACAGATCGGACACCATCATCAGGAGCTTCAGTTGTGATATTAGCAACATGTGATTTAGTGTAATGCCAGTAGAAATGGCCAAGATGACCATAATTAAAACACGTGTGCGGTCTTCCTCCATCACGATCGCCATTGCCATGTCACCCATCACGACCAGCATTTCGACCACCACATCGACCACTACGGAATCTCGTACGAGCTGCATCAAGAGCAGAGCGATCAGCAGGAGTATCACCCATAGTGGTCTCAATGACTTTTGCTGCCCGAAGGATACATAATGTGCTTCCAACAGGGACAAAACTTCAGACCCAGAAATAATCTGAGAACGAGCGGAGTCCGCATCAGGACGGAGAGATGCAAGATACGCCATTACATAAAGCTGCTCACGTTGATCTATGGCTTCATTAATATCCGACGTAAGAGGTAATACGCAGTTTGTCTCCCTGATTTGCTCGGTATGAGATTTGTCTCCCTAATTTGCTCGGTATATTCCAACGACTGATCATAGATACGAGATAAATCGTATTTTCCATCAAACACTGCTGCCAGTACCTCCCACAACTCCTTCACGGAGTCTGTATTTTGAACCATATCTTCTACCGATGGTTCCATTGAATTCATCAACCGTATAAGCAGTCGACTATCATCTATCTTCCATTGTTCAAATATGGGATCATTCTCTGTTAGAGGGTTGTCAGTCAGATGTTTGGACAACCGCATTCTTCGAAGCGTCTTCTCGACCTTTTTTCCATGTCGAGTAGCCCTCTGGTCCTTCCAACTGTCGATCGACAAGTCGAATTGAGAAAATTGTCGTACAAGTGTATGTTGGTCCCGTTAGTGCGTTGCTGGCACTAATATCTGTGGCACTGCTGTTCGTCGAAGTATCTGTCATCCTTCAGGATTCCGAATTCGACTGTCGATTTGATCTTACCAATGGAAGAATCACAACAACTCTGCCAATGCGCTAAAAGAACGTAGCCAGAATCGACACACGTACAGGAAACAGAGAGTGTAGATCACAAGTCAGGACAAAAAGATAACTCATGTTAACCTCTGTTAGATATTGATGTGAAGATCAAGGAAAGAAACAAAGATTCATGCAAAATAAACCATATGTTTGCTCCTTGTTAAATTCCGAATTGAACATTGAGAGTCAGAGGTTCCAGCAAACAACCATATATTTACCCTCTGAGAATCATAAGTAAATTGTTTGAGAGTCCGAGGTTCCAGCAAATAATAAAATATTTACCCTCGAATAATCCCAACATTTTTTTTGAAACTAGGTTAGGGTTTGGAGGGAGAGGGCGACGGCAGATGGAAAGGAAAAAGTGTTAGGTTAGGGTTTTGTATTCGAACAGCCATGGAGAAGGGGGCACCGGGAAGAAAGGGAAGGGGGCGACTGATACAGCAGGGGGGCTGACACAACAGGGGTAGGGGCTTGCTGACAGCAGTAGCAACAGCAGCAGCAGGGGGCGGCTGACACAACAGAGGGCTGCTGACACAGGGGGGTCGGTAGGGGCGGCTGCAGCAGCAGGGAGCGGAAGGAAGGGGGGTCGCCGGGAAAAGAGAAAGGGGAAGGGGGTAGCACAGGTTAGGAGAGAGAGAGAGAGGGGGGGACTGAATTAGGATTGGGGTTTTGGCTATAATACCATGTAAAGATGAAAATAATATGATAGATTTATTAATGATGAGAGACTATATATATATATATATATATATATATATATATATATATATATATATATATATATATATATATAGGAGATGCTAGCCCCTTTCCTATTATTCTAAGCAATGTGGGACTAAAGTCCATTAACTAATAACTCTAATATAACTCTTAACAATGATCAAAAGCTATCGAGTGCATTGTCAACTTTTGAGGTGTCAACTTAGGCTACTCAACATAAGGAGTCTACATACCATGTTCAAAAGAAAGAAAGACTATTATAGCATAAACATATGAATTCAATGTTTTGGATGAAAAAAAAGATGTTTTGGATGAATGGTGAATATTTACAGTTTTTAATATCTTTACTTAGTATCATGTTACTATGCTGGACCGGGCCACGGGTCGGTACGGGTCTGGGCTTCGGGCCTGACCTCTTTTATGGACCAAGATATAAGATTCGGCACGTTCCAATATACTGGGTTGGGTCAGCCTGGGCCCATGATTATTCGGGCCAAGCCGGTACATGGCCATTTTTCGGCCGAACTCGTGCCAGGTTTGACCAGCCCGGCTCTATTGACATGTCTAATATTTATAAAGGCACAACCTCCATTGGTAAGGACTATAGGGGCTGTCATAAGTTTTGTAAATTTTTTGTTAGGGGCTAACCACAAAATTGATTGGGAATAATAACACATTCTCCTCTCTCTTCCTTAATATTTCACTATTCCTCTTATTCTTAGTTTTTCTCTCCAATTCACTTCATCTTCCTCTTCCAACTCTAGAAGATGGCACACACCAATGTTACTTGCCAATCAAGGTAATTTTTCTATTTCTTTTCTTCTTCTCTATTTTGAACATTTTTTTCCTCTTCCATTTTTTTGGTATTTTAATTTCTGTGTGATTTTCATGTATTTTTAAACATTACTTATTAGATTGTAGGTTAATAATTTTGTAAGTAATATTTGTTCAAAGTTTAGAATCCAAAAGTATGATTACCAATCTCAACATCACAGTCCCATTAGGGACAACAAAGAACTGTCAGAATCCTGACAATCCTGACAATAATAATGACTGTCAGGAATTCTGACAATCCTTTGACAAAGAATTCTCTGTCTTAGAACTATGTAATATCCTATAACAATTTTAAAAAGATATTTTGGGGGATATATTTTAAAAAAAATTGTAACGACCAATAACAATGGAGTTGTGTCTTTATAAATAACCATAGTTAGGAGGGAGTTGTTATAAGACCCAGTTTTCTAAAATTGGGATATTTTTGAAAATTTATTATTTTTATTATTTATTAATGGTGATTTAGTCATGTTATGAATTTTGGTGATTTTTAGTTAGATTAAAATTATTTTCTAAAGTCATGGCTTATGACTTTGTGATTTTACTAGTGTAACCCTAGTGTAAACCCTAGAGATTTCATAACCTAGAAACTAACCATGATCATGTGAGCCTAGCCATAGGTTTAGAACATCAAATTAGGGCTTTTTAGCCTAAAGGGTATTTTGGTAATTTTCTAGGATTTATTAGGAATTATTTGGATTTATGTGTTTTTATTATTATTTAATTAGTGGATTAGTGTCATGTTAGCCCTAACCTAGTTTACCCTAACCTAGAGATTAGCAACTAACCAGAAGACTAAGTGTAGGTATTTACTTTATGTTGTAAATATCTTAGGATTGAAATATCTTAGATATTTGCTTTATAGATATTTTTCATAAAACCTAGAAATATCTACTTGGTCCAAGACTTAGAAGCTAAGTTAGCAAGGTGGAGGGGACCCTAAATATCAACCCTATCCCCCCCATGGCAGCCCCTTGCCCCCCCCCCCCCCCCCCCCCTCTCCTATATAGTTAACACTTAGTTCAAAAAGAACAAGTTTCATGAGAAATCAAAACCAAGAAAAACCTAGAAAACCTTCCACTCATTCTTCCATAACTTTCTCATTTCAAGAGCTTTGAACCTCTAGTTTTCTCCATTAGGTCACCTACAATCTAAGGGAGCCTAGGGAAGTGTGCTACTCAGATTTTAGCAAGGAAGGACAAGTTGGGCTTTGAGGCTAATCACCCTTCATTTTGTGATTTTCAAGACATTTCACACATTGAGGTATTATGGCTAAACCTATTTAGATTATTGATTTTTCTTTATTATTGCATGCATATAGTTATAATATAGTTGTGGGTAGGGTTTGGTAAAATTTTAGGGTTGTTTGGTGTCGTATCGGACACGTATCCTACATGTAAAACCCTAATTTTGCTCACTGTTTTTGTTCACTGTCATAGTATATTAACTCACTGTTTTCCAAATCTTTTTAAACCAAAACCTAGCCTAGCTAACCCTAACCCTAACCCTGTGTCACTGAGCACGTATTGGTTTGTGTTGTGTCCAAAATTGGACACAACAGCTCTCAGTTTACACTGTTTAGACACTGCACAATGCACATGAATGTGCCCTGCTACCACAGTGTCCAACCATACTCTACACGCCACTTGGACATGTCAAACTTGACACACGACACGGGGCAATGACTGACAGGTCATCCCTAAAGTTTGGGATGACCTCGTGTCGTGTCGGACACGAAATCGACTCATGAAGGGTCGTTCTATACACAGTATACACACACAGACACTCGACTTTGAGCGTGTCGTGTCCACTGTACACGACAGTGGACACTTCGTAGTGTCATAGACACGAAGCCTATCCATAGGCGAACACATTGGACACAACCACGTGGTGTCACGTGTCCCGTGTCGCGAACACGAGACACGCAAAAATACTGACACGCAGTCTGAACACGTATTTTAGGGCTTCTGATGCGTGTGTCGTGTCCCCTCTATACGACACGTGGACACATATCAGGCCCATGGACACGAAGCCCAACCCTAGGCGCACCTCTGGGCACGAGCACGAGGCCTGTGTCGCCTTGTGTCGTGTCCTAGAACGATTTGAAATCGTGTGTGATACGCACTGTATCAGTGTGTGTCTAATTTACCCGTGCGACTTTGAAACCTTGTGGACACGCCGTGTCGTGTCATGACACCGTGTCAGGCTACTAGGGACCTAGACTAACCTAGGGGCTATCATTACCAACCAACCTTAGGCCATCATAGTTCGATTTGGGTGGAGTTTGAACTAACCCAAATCGAGTGTGTGCAGTCCCAAATTCTAGTTTTCTGAAATTATCCCAGTTTTTAAAATCCAATTTCAAATGTATTTTTCTATATTTTTATGAGTGTAAATATATGTATACAGTATGTATATATGTTGTATATATGTATATGTGAGTGTGGGTGAGATTTGGGGTTAAATGGTAGTGTGTATGTGTAGTAGTGTACATGTATACATATGTATGTATATGTGGACTGTGTGTGTGTGTGTTTCTTTGGAGTGTTCAGTCACTGTTAAGTGACTGAACAGGGACCCCCCCCCCCCCCCAGACCAGTTTTCCCTCACTCTCTCTCTAAGATTCCCTCTCTCTACACTCTCATTACTTCTCTCTCTATATATATATTGTATATAATATATATTAGGTATATTATACATATACATTATGTATGTATATATGTTATATATATATTGTAGTGTGTATATATGGTTATATATATATATATATATATATATATATATATATATATATATATATATATATATATATATATATATATATATATATATATATATATATATATGTGGGGTATGTGGGTATTTATATATAGTGGCTATATATATAGGTTTTACATTATATAGTGTATGTATATATATATCTATATAGGTAAACCTAGAACTAGTTGACCTAAGCTACTAGCCTATGGGCTATAGCTATTAGCCTATGGCCATTAGGGCTAACCCTAATTGACCAAATACCCATGACTTAACTAGTTTACCCCTTGTTTGACCAAGTGTTGACCAAGGTCAACCTTAGGTCAAACTTGACCTAATCAACCTAGTTTGACTTGAAACTAACCTTAATGACTAAGGTTTGACTAAACCCTAACTAGATGATTTGGTTGACCATATGGATTATGAGGGTAATCCTATATAGATGAAGATATGTATGGGGTTAAGTGAGATACTTAGAGTTGAGTCATGACTTGAGTTGGAAAATGGGATTAGCTTGATTATAGGGTTAGGGTTGGTATTGTACTATATGTATTTATGTGTGGTATACTTTGTATAGGTAATTATAGTATAGTATCTTAGGTATCCTAAGACAGGTTAGCCTATGTTTGGTTTCGAGTTAGCCTTATAGGGTTTGACTGGATGTTGACCATTAGTCAAGATTAACCTAATTATCTTATTGACTAGTCTGTGATTAACCAAAACCTTAGTTAGTCTAAGATTGACCTAGACTTTGACCATGTTGACTAGTATTGACTAATCTGACCATTATTGACTAAGCCCTAGATAACTTGACTAGTTTGGCTAGAATGTTTGACCAAGGGTTGACTTTAACCTAGATTAGACTTGTTTACCCTTGTTTGACCTTGTATGACTTAGTTTAACTTCTTGTAACCTAGTATGACTTAATTTGACTTAGTTTAACTGTAGTGTTGACCAAGTTTGACTTTGACCTAGATTGGCTTAGAATTCATATAGATTGCATCGTAGATTTCATTTACCTTCATTTTGGACATGTCATAACTGTATTGCTCTATTTTAGGACATTGTGACCCTGGTACAGACATCTGATATTACACTACTCTTTTCAGAGTAACAGGCGAGTACATTCTCTGATAATTCTCTCATTTATTTGTCGATTACTGTATTTCAGTTCTAGTTAGTTCTATATGATTCTCTGTATCAACACGTATGGATATTTCTGGATTCATGTATCGACACATACCTTACTTGCTGGCCTCTATTACTGGAGTCATTAGTATCATTCTGGAATCATTTCTGGAATCATCACGTATTGGCCAGACTCATCTCGATTCTTTTTGTCGATTTTGGATTCACTTGCTGGGCGGAGAAATATCGAGTAAGACATGTAGACATACCCCAAATCTGGAATCTCCAACTGGAATCTTCTGGAAGCATAGCCATCTCTTGCCTGATCCGTAAGAGATGTGCCTGATACCTACAGCCGTTTGCATGTCGACCTCGGTATTTTAAAACACACTGTTAGATCATAGTTGGACTCACCCTGGTTTCATTGATCACTGTTGGACTCATCTTGTACTGGAAATTATCTGGTATCAGATTATATGGACTGGACTCACACTGGGATTATATTAGACTTATATCGTACTGTCTGGACTCACACATGATATTCTAGTTCAGTTAGCTTTTATTACAGTCTTCATTGCCATGATTCTTCTCTTGTTTTAGTTACCTTTCTTTTCTTGTATCTTACTGTGTCTCTGTGCCATCATTACCTGCATAGAACTGCCATGTTCATCAATAAAACTGTCTATAACTGCTTTATAGTTCTTTGTCATTTACTTGGATTTTTCTTGATGAGTTGTGCTCGTTCCCGTCCTGATTGGACCTGTTGAAAATATTACAGATGATAATCCTGAGGACACATGCCCTGCTTACCATGGACCTGGCGAGGGATTAGCTACCTTTGGTCCCGACTCTCAGGAGTGATTCAGGAGATTAGCTAGTAGACTACTTTAGCTTTCATGTTTTGGCTTGTTGTATTAAAGTTAAGATATTGAGTCTGTATTTAAGTTGGTTTGAGATATTAGTATATTATTTTAGCAGTTAGTTATTGTTGTCTTTAATTCCTTAGGTATAACTTCTGTGTTATCTTTTCGTGCTTAGACTGTGTTTGAGTAGATCATACCCTTTACTTGTCCTCCATTCGGAGCTGATATCTAGACAAGTACTTTTTATATTCACTGCATGAGATTAGTTAGCAACCTAGGACAGCTTACTACCGCCGACACTGCGGCGTAGGCTGGACGTACCCACTTCTCGTGCCCCTATACCGGGTGCGGGTCGTGACACGTTTTTAGTGGTGGCCCATGCAGGTCTGTCGACTAAATTGTTTGGTTACGTTATTGTACCAAGCATGCCTGCAATTAGGAACTTAAGGTAATTAGACAACATTAGGAATGACGCTTAGAACACTTAGAGGAATACTAGGATTGCAACATAGGAAATACATCCCATGCTTGCTATTATAATTAGATTTTCTTGTCTATGATTGTTTTGCTTAAAGAGTCCTTATAAGTCTTTTTATTGTAATTAGATGGTGCTTACTCGTTCATCCCGGTATGTCTCACCTGAGAATGACACACTCCCCATCCAGTCAGCTGACCAGTTGACTGATACACCTCCACCTCCATCTACCACATTCCTCCACTCCACAGATCCACAAACCCAGATACCACAACCACCTTCCACATCACAGGCCCAGCAGGACCCAATACTTCCACCACCCCCTGTCACTATACCTACCCAGGCTTCCGTCACACTCGACGGGAACCAACTGCTCATTCTGATCCAGGGGTTCCTAGCAACCCATCAGGAGTAGACCACCCTACTCCGCCAGAGCATGGAGCATTCTGAGGGACGTACCGTGGTCCCACCACCTGTAGAGCCGCGACAGAGAGCAGGGACGATCAAGGACTTCATGGGTCTGAATCCCAAGGAGTTCTTAGGGACTGAGGGCATAGTAGTAGCAGATGACTGGTTAGACTCGGTAGAGAGGAAGCTCATTGGAGTTAGGATGCCGGATGACCTCCAGGTCGAGGCAGCGGGATTTTTGCTGATAGACTTGGCAGGAGTTTGGTTCCGGAATGAGCCGTTATTCACGAGAGGGACAGCCACTTCGGATCAGTTCAAGACCCAGTTCAAGAAGAAATTCTTCTCGACCACTGCTAGAGTAGCCATGGGGCTACGATTCCAGAACATCCAGCAGGAGAACCGTTCTGTTGACGAGTATATGGCAGAGTTTAGTCGCCTGAGCCGTTTCGCTCCTAGCCTAGTTGCTGACCCTGAGGAGATGACGCGTAGGTTTTGCCGTGGTCTAGTTCCAGACATTGGCATTCTTATAGTGGCGAACGGTATGACTGACTACTACCAGAGCTTAGAGTTAGCCCGGAGTATCGAGGACCGTCTTCTGTCTTGTAAGAGGCCGGCTTCTGTACACATTGAGGGATCCTCCAAGCGTCAGGCTTTCCAGCAGAAAGTGCCGACGCTACACCAGCAGACATATCATCCTCCCACACCACATCATTCGACCCTGCCAGTTAGAGCCCCGGGACCCCGGCAGCATCAGTATCGAGGTCAGGACCCGAAGACGATCAGTTGTTCATACTGCAGGAAGCAGGGACACATCAGGGAGCAGTGTAGGAAGAGGCTGAAGGTTTGCTATAACTGTAGGTCTGATACTCACCAGAAGATGGATTGTCCTATTGCACCTCCTTATATGGGGGGCTAGGCCACCTGTAGCTCAGCACCAGAGGGGTGGAGCTTTTGCGATGACGGTCGAGGAGACCAACGCTGCAGGTGACGGGTTAGCAGGTTTGTCTTTTCTGTCCTTCCTTTCCCATCTTGTTGTATGATTCCATTAGTACCTGTCATGATATGCTTGTGATATGCTAGATAGTGTAGTTACCCTGTTCGAGACTGTGGAATCACGACCAGTAGGACTATGATTGCATGTTATCTTTTGACTCTGATTGACTGGGGGTTTGACCTAGAAGGAGTACGACTATCTTAATTTCGAGGACGAAATTTCTCTAAGGAGGGTAGACTTGTAAGACCCAGTTTTCTGAAATTAGAGTATTTTTAAAAATTTATTATTTTTATTATTTATTAATGGTGATTTAGTCATGTTATGAATTTTGGTGATTTTTAGTTAGATTAAAATTATTTTCTAAAGTCATGGCTTATGACTTTGTGATTTTACTAGTGTAACCCTAGTGTAAACCCTAGAGCTTTCATAACCTAGAAACTAACCATGATCATGTGAGCCTAGCCATAGGTTTAGAACATCAAATTAGGGCTTTTTAGCCTAAAGGGTATTTTGGTAATTTTCTAGGATTTATTAGGAATTATTTGGATTTATGTGTTTTTATTATTATTTAATTAGTGGATTAGTGTCATGTTAGCCCTAACCTAGAGATTAGCAACTAACCTAGAAGACTAAGTGTAGGTATTTACTTTATGTTGTAAATATCTTAGGATTGAAATATCTTAGATATTTGCTTTATAGATATTTTTCATAAAACCTAGAAATATCTACTTGGTCCAAGACTTAGAAGCTAAGTTAGCAAGGTGGAGGGGACCCTAAATATCTACCCTACCCCCCCCCCCCATGGCAGCCCCTTGCCCCCCCTCTCTCCTATATAGTTAACACTTAGTTCAAAAAGAACAAGTTTCATGAGAAATCAAAACCAAGAAAAACCTAGAAAACCTTCCACTCATTCTTCCATAACTTTCTCATTTCAAGAGCTTTGAACCTCTAGTTTTCTCCATTAGGTCACCTACAATCTAAGGGAGCCTAGGGAAGTGTGCTACTCGGATTTTAGCAAGGAAGGACAAGTTAGGCTTTGAGGCTAATCACCCTTCATTTTGTGATTTTCAAGACATTTCACACATTGAGGTATTATGGCTAAACCTATTTAGATTATTGATTTTTCTTCATTATTGCATGCATATAGTTATAATATAGTTGTGGGTAGGGTTTGGTAAAATTTTAGGGTTGTTTGGTGTCGTATCGGACACGTATCCTACATGTAAAACCCTAATTTTGCTCACTGTTTTTGTTCACTGTCATAGTATATTAACTCACTGTTTTCCAAATCTTTTTGAACCAAAACCTAGCCTAGCTAACCCTAACCCTAACCCTGTGTCACTGAGCACGTATTGGTTTGTGTCGTGTCCAAAATTGGACACAACAGCTCTCAGTTTACACTGTTTAGACACTGCACAGTGCACATGAAATGTGCCCTGCGCCTACCACAGTGTCCAACCATACTCTACACGCCACTTGGACATGTCAAACTTGACACACGACACGGGACAATGACTGAGAGGTCATCCCCAAAGTTTGGGATGACCTCGTGTCGTGTCGGACACGAAATCGACTCATGAAGGGTCGTTCTATACACAGTGTACACACACAGACACTCGACTTTGAGCGTGTCGTGTCCACTGTACACGACACGTGGATACTTCGTAGTGTCATGGACACGAAGCCTATCCATAGGCGAACACATTGGACACAACCACGTGGTGTCACGTGTCCCGTGTCGCGAACACGAGACACGCGAAAATACTAACACGCAGTCTGAACACGTATTTTAGGGCTTCTGATGCGTGTGTCATGTCCCCTCTACACGACACGTGGACACATATCAGGCCCATGGACACGAAGCCCAACCCTAGGCGCATCTCTGGGCACGAGCACGAGGCCTGTGTCGCCTTGTGTCGTGTCCTAGAACGATTTGAAATCGTGTGTGATACGCATTGTATCAGTGTGTGTCTAATTTACCCGTGCGACTTTGAAACCTTGTGGACATGCCGTGTCGTGTCATGACACCGTGTCAGGCTACTAGGGACCTAGACTAACCTAGGGGCTATCATTACCAACCAACCTTAGGCCATCATAGTTCGATTTGGGTGGAGTTTGAACTAACCCAAATCGAGTGTGTGCAGTCCCAAATTCTAGTTTTCTGAAATTATCCCAGTTTTTAAAATCCAATTTCAAATGTATTTTTCTATATTTTTATGAGTGTAAATATATGTATACAGTATGTATATATGTTGTATATATGTATATGTGAGTGTGGGTGAGATTTGGGGTTAAATGGTAGTGTGTATGTGTAGTAGTGTACATGTATACATATGTATGTATATGTGGACTGTGTGTGTGTGTGTTTCTTTGGAGTGTTCAGTCACTGTTAAGTGACTGAACAGGGACCCCCCTCCAGACCAGTTTTCCCTCACTCTCTCTCTAAGATTCCCTCTCTCTACACTCTCATTACTTCTCTCTCTATATATATATTGTATATAATATATATTAGGTATATTATACATATACATTATGTATGTATATATGTTATATATATATTGTAGTGTGTATATATGGTTATATATATATATATATATATATATATATATATATATATATATATATATATATATATATATATGTGTGTGTGGGGTATGTGGGTATTTATATATAGTGGCTATATATATAGGTTTTACAGTATATAGTGTATGTATATATATATATCTATATAGGTAAACCTAGAACTAGTTGACCTAAGCTACTAGCCTATGGGCTATAGCTATTAGCCTATGGCCATTAGGGCTAACCCTAATTGACCAAATACCCATGACTTAACTAGTTTACCCCTTGTTTGACCAAGTGTTGACCAAGGTCAACCTTAGGTCAAACTTGACCTAATCAACCTAGTTTGACTTGAAACTAACCTTAATGACTAAGGTTTGACTAAACCCTAACTAGATGATTAGGTTGACCATATGGATTATGAGGGTAATCCTATATAGATGAAGATATGTATGGGGTTAAGTGAGATACTTAGAGTTGAGTCATGACTTGAGTTGGAAAATGGGATTAGCTTGATTATAGGGTTAGGGTTGGTATTGTACTATATGTATTTATGTGTGGTATACTTTGTATAGGTAATTATAGTATAGTATCTTAGGTATCCTAAGACAGGTTAGCCTATGTTTGGTTTCGAGTTAGCCTTATAGGGTTTGACTGGATGTTGACCATTAGTCAAGATTAACCTAATTATCTTATTGACTAGTCTGTGATTAACCAAAACCTTAGTTAGTCTAAGATTGACCTAGACTTTGACCATGTTGACTAGTATTGACTAATCTGACCATTATTGACTAAGCCCTAGATAACTTGACTAGTTTGGCTAGAATGTTTGACCAAGGGTTGACTTTAACCTAGATTAGACTTGTTTACCCTTGTTTGACCTTGTATGACTTAGTTTAACTTCTTGTAACCTAGTATGACTTAATTTGACTTAGTTTAACTGTAGTGTTGACCAAGTTTGACTTTGACCTAGATTGGCTTAGAATTTATATATATTGCATCGTAGATTTCATTTACCTTCATTTTGGATATGTCATAACTGTATTGCTCTATTTTAGGACATTGTGACCCTGGTACAGACATCTGATATTACACTACTCTTTCCAGAGTAACAGGCGAGTACATTCTCTGATAATTCTCTCATTTATTTGTCGATTACTGTATTTCAGTTCTAGTTAGTTCTATATGATTCTCTGTATCAACACGTATGGATATTTCTGGATTCATGTATCGACACATACCTTACTTGCTGGCCTCTATTACTGGAGTCATTAGTATCATTCTGGAATCATTTCTGGAATCATCACGTATTGGCCAGACTCATCTCGATTCTTTTTGTCGATTTTGGATTCACTTGCTGGGCGGAGAAATATCGAGTAAGACATGTAGACATACCCCAAATCTGGAATCTCCAACTGGAATCTTCTGGAAGCATAGCCATCTCTTGCCTGATCCGTAAGAGATGTGCCTGATACCTACAGCCGTTTGCATGTCGACCTCGGTATTTTAAAACACACTGTTAGATCATAGTTGGACTCACCCTAGTTTCATTGATCACTGTTGGACTCATCTTGTACTGGAAATTATCTGGTATCAGATTATATGGACTGGACTCACACTGGGATTATATTAGACTTATATCGTACTGTCTGGACTCACACATGATATTCTAGTTCAGTTAGCTTTTATTACAGTCTTCATTGCCATGATTCTTCTTTTGTTTTAGTTACCTTTCTTTTCTTGTATCTTACTGTGTCTCTGTGCCATCATTACCTGCATAGAACTGCCATGCTCATCAATAAAACTGTCTATAACTGCTTTATAGTTCTTTGTCATTTACTTGGGTTTTTCTTGATGAGTTATGCTCGTTCCCGTCCTGATTGGACCTGTTGAAAATATTACAGATGATAATCCTGAGGACACATGCCCTGCTTACCATGGACCTGGCGAGGGATTAGCTACCTTTGGTCCCGACTCTCGGGAGTGATTCAGGAGATTAGCTAGTAGACTACTTTAGCTTTCATGTTTTGGCTTGTTGTATTAAAGTTAAGATATTGAGTCTGTATTTAAGTTGGTTTGAGATATTAGTATATTATTTTAGCAGTTAGTTATTGTTGTCTTTAATTCCTTAGGTATAACTTCTGTGTTATCTTTTCGTGCTTAGACTGTGTTTGAGTAGATCATACCCTTTACTTGTCCTCCATTCGGAGCAGATATCTAGACAAGTACTTTTTATATTCACTGCATGAGATTAGTTAGCAACCTTGGACAGCTTACTATCGCCGACACTGCGGCGTAGGCTGGACGTACCCACTTCTCGTGCCCCTATACCGGGTGCGGGTCGTGACAGTTGTACCTTTATAAATGGCCTATATTGTATACTTAGGACGGCTAGAATAATGATAGTTTTTTGACATTTTTTTGGGGAGTAATTTTTTTTAAAAAATTTTAAATATGTGATGCCCTCTAAATAGGGGTGCAACTCGGGCGGGTTGGGTCGGACTAGAGGTCAACCCGAGCCCAACCCGATGAATCATAAGTCTAGTCCGAGCCCAAGCCCGGCCCGACCTCGGGTTAAACATATGAAGCCCAAGACCAAGCCCGGAGGATCGAGTTTGGCTCGGGTTGAACTCGGGTTGGGTCGGGTCCATCGGTTTTATCGGGCTCTAATATACTAATTGAAACAATTTTAAACAAAAGTAATATTAAACACATAATTAAATAGGAATCAAGTCTTGATCATTACAAAATACAAACTAAAATAAGATTTAGGATAAGGAATTGAAGAGTTTGGGTGAAGAAGTTTTGGATTTAAACTTTTTATTTAAGAAGTATATATATATATATACATATATATATATATATATATATATAAGTCGGGTTTCGGGTTCTTCGGGTAACCCGGCATATGAACCCGAGCCCAACCCAATTTATGATCGGGTTCAAATATTTGAACCCAAACCCTAGCCCGAACCCGAGTATCTTCAACCCTAACCCAACCTATTAACGGATTTATCCAATCGGGCTCGGGTTTAGCCCGCCCAAGTTGCACCCCTACCTCTAAAATATATATGTGGGGACTATGTGATGCCCTCTAATAATTTTTAAAATATTTTGGGAGTAAATTTTAAAAAAATTGTGACTATCTCTAACAATAGGATGAGGTTTGTGCCATTATAAATACCAAGAGACCTTTTGGCCCGCGCGAAGAGATGAAGGATTGATCACTGCGTGCTACCCGTGCCGATGTGCCCCCTTATTGGCTACACCTCCCCTCCCGCGACACTACTGGGACCCACTCCTTTAAACCCGGTCCGCCCTCTAATATTTGCCTACACGTGGCCTGTGGACTACTGACGGGCCAAAAAATGGCGGACAACATAGCAACGTTGTTATAAATACAAAAACGCTCTTTTGCACGGCGCGTGTGCATGACCGATGCACTCATGTGGCCGAGCACAGCGTGCGGTCGCCACCACCACCCTCCTGCTCCACCGCTGACTTCTCCCCCCGCCCTCTTTCTTCGCCACCGTCGCCTCCTCCGCATACGTCCAGGGGCGGATCTAAGTGGAGCGTGGGGTGGACTCCAGCCCACCCAAAAAAATCTTTTGTTTTCTAAGTAGTTTTTTTTTGTGTGGGAATTATCCCACACCAACCAAGTACACCCCAATCCATTCTAACCAACTCAAGTATACATTTATGGATCCGCCCCTGCATACGTCGATGCCGACAATCTCCTCCCTCCCCCCTACTGCTCCGACTTCGTCGTCTTCTCCTGCACCACCGATGCCGCCCCCTACTGCTCCGGCCTTCTCCTCTGCCGTTCTTGACCGTGCACATGCACCGACTGTTCACACGCACATGCTAAATAGCAGAGTTTTTATAAAGGGCGGTGCTACATGGCCTACCTGCGGGCTAGCCCGCGGCCATGCGGCGCTCACCCATTGGCAGGGCGCCGACATGGGTCCCACGCAAATGAGGGGAGCCAATCGGGGAGTGCCACGCCGGCATGCGGTGGGCCAAATATCATTTTCGTTTTATAAATAACCTTTATCATATAGAACGGTGTGTGCATCGATCTGTTTGTATAGACCAAAGTAAAAAAATATACTCCTTCTCCGGTTCCTTTCTTCAGCCCAAGTCTCACTCTACGTACAAGTTCCTTCCCTCTACTCATGCACTACTATCTATCTATCCTAATTTAAACCAACCAGTCTTCCTCGTCCTCAGCTATCACCACCACCACTATCATGAGCTCCTCTCCTCTCCTCCTTCTTCTAGTGGTCGCCGCCGGCAGCTTCGTCGACCTCTGCGTCGGCTCTCTCTACCGGCCGCCGCCCCAACTCGTGAGCTACCACCACGGTCCCTTGCTCGAAGGGACCATCCCCGTCTCCATCCTCTACTACGGCCACTTCTCCCCGTCCCAGAAAGCCATCATCAACGACTTCATCCGCTCTCTAGCTGCCCCACGCTCCCTCCAACCATCCCTCTCCGTCTCCGTCTCCAAGTGGTGGCAAACTGTCGACATCTACCTCCGGAAAGCCGGCAGGAGGCGGAGGACCAACGTCCGCCTATCATCCCGAGTCTCGGACCCCAGCTGCTCCCTGGGCAAGTCGCTGACGCTGCCCCAGCTGTCGGAGCTGGCCGCCGGGCTCAGCCCGGAGCCCAACGGCGTCTCCCTCATCCTCACCGCGGAGGACGTCCTCGTCGAGTCCTTCTGCACGAGCGCCTGCGGCCTGCACGGCTCCTCCTCGGCGGGGGCGGGGCGCCGCGAGGCCTACGTGTGGGTCGGGAACTCCGCTCGGCAGTGCCCCGGGCGGTGCGCTTGGCCGTTCCACGAGCCCGACGCCTACGGGCCCCGCCGCGGAGGCGGGGCGCTGGGCGCGCCGAACGGGGACGTGGGGGCGGACGGGATGGTCGTGAACCTCGGGGCGCTCCTGGCCGGCGCGGTCACGAACCCGTTCGGGGACGGGTTCTACGAGGGCCCGGTGGCCGGGGCGGGGGTGGAGGTGGCGGGGGCGTGCCCGGGCGTCTACGGGGCGGGGGCGTACCCGGGCTACCCAGGGAGGCTGAGGGTGGACGCGGCGACGGGAGGGAGCTACAATGTGGAGGGTGTCGAGGGGAGGAAGTATTTGGTGCCTACCATGTTGGATCCTACCACCTTTACCTGTTCTCCTCCTACAAACTTGGTTTGATTTCATTTGTTTCGGAGATAGGTCGGGCTTTCATTCATATTTATTCTATTCCTGTTCTTTTACAGTTAATTTATAACCAAAAAAATATATTATTCATCATCCAAATTTTCTGGATGAACTGTCGTCCATGACATGTCCATAACATGACCACAATTTTACTGTCATAAAATCTTGAACACAAGTGAAAGATTTCATAATAGAATCCAAAAATCAAATTAAAATATTTATAAAAAAATATTATTTGTAACACTAAGATCAAGGACGGAACCAGAAACAAGAACTGGGGTGGACTGGAGTGGGTTAGGTATAGCCGGACATACAAAAAATTATCCAAAAAAAATTATATATCTCCCCAGCCCTGCACTTAGTTCCGCCCTTGACTAAGATGGTTGCCATACCTACGTCACGTCAGCTTCATGTTCTAGTGTTGAAAACAGATCACAAATGAGAAATTCCATGATAAAATTCAAAAAATCAAATTAAAATAGCAAAGACAAGAAATTTGGACAAATATACTATATGTAACACTAATATCGTTGATACATCATCCTCAAATTCAAATTTCCATTCCCTCATCATAAAAATAGCACGACAAGACAAAAGTATTTAAATCGAGATAATATCTAAATTAGTCTAGAAACAGTTTTTTAAATTCAGTTCCAATTGTTGAAGTCCAGTCTGAATTTGGTAATAGTATATTTATGTAGTCAAAATCTGATTAAATATTTGATTTAATTTGATTTGGATGTCCATAATTAGTATTGGGCTATTTTAGATATAATATGATTATTATTTGAGGGTTTTCTATTTAAGAGATCCTATTATAATCTAAAATAGGATGTTGGTGGGCTATTTTAGGTGTAGTAGGATTCTTATTTGAGGGCTTCATATTTAAGAAATCCTATTATGACCTAAAATATGTTTTTCTCATCCTATATATGAGATGAGGGTCGAAACACAAAGCACTGCACAAAAGTGGAGATTCGAAGTGCACGTCCACAGAAAATCTAAGAGAAAGTTCCGCACTTTGCTCTTAGGACTTCGTCATCCAAGACAGAAGGAAGAAGAGATCTAATCGAGGGGTCGTCAACTTCGGTTATGGAGATTGCTACGGGTTGGTGAGCGATTTCAATTGTAATCTTTCTTTTCTTCTTGAGTGTGGTGAGGGGGTTGTAATTCCCCGGAACCAGAATACTGGAGAGCGGGGGCGTACATAACCAGCTACGTATATTAAAGTGCAACCCACCTCGCTATAAGGTCACGGCTGTCTAGATACATGAGGGTTTAACTACAAGCCAACAGTCTCCTATGGTCATGAACAAGCCTATTGTCTTAATCTCAAGCAAGCAATAATAGTTACAAGATGTCAGAGCACCAAATATATAATAGCAAGGCGTCCCATACATTACATATTGGATGATCATGAAGTTAGTCGTTACAAAATGTCAGGATTAGCAAGAGTTTAGTCATACATGATCAACCCTAGGATCTGTCAATCATGTTACAGCCCGTAGGCAGACAGTAAATAAAGGTGCAATACGAGCTAACACGTGCTCGCCGGCTAAACGCCTCAAAAGTATAATTTTACAATAAAGTGGGAGGACAAAAAGAAACCCACTCGTTGTCAGGGTTACGCCTGGTGGTCACCATCTGGCAGGAAGACAGGTGGATCCTCTGGTGCTGCTCTGATATCTGGCCACACAAAACCAGCTGGGTCAGACCCCAGAAAGAGCAAGTGCCACAAAGGAGGCTTCACTTAAGAACTAAAACCAACATATCACAATAGAATATTAAGGATAAATAATAAATAAAGAACTGATAATAATAGAGATAACAACAGTAAACTGAGTACGAAGAAACCATTCAAGTAGCCAGGTCACAACCCTTAAACCAAACAAGGACCGGGGTTGCAGCCCTTCACCTGAAAAGAAACCCGTCTCAAATACTATTGGTACAGTGGAGTCAATAAACGAAGAGAGACACAGAACTGCTCCGGGAGCCAGGTTACAACCCTTAAACCAAACAAGGACCGGAGTTGTAACCGTTCGCCTGAAAAGAACTGGACCCCTGATCTTTATTGCTAAGACCTGCATAATTAATCATGGTATTAAGGTAAGATAAAACATGACGAACATGGCATGGGGTTGCAATAAGACAATAAACGAAGAGAGGACACAGAACTGCTCCGGGAGCCAGGTAACAACCCTTAAACCAAACAAGGATCGGGGTTGTAACCCTTCGCCTGAACAGAACTGGACCCCCGATCGTTATTGTTAAGGCAAGCATCAATAATCATGTCATGTCACAATCTTGCACGAAATCATGATAAGACGAAGCTGGAATAAACTCCATCCAATCAATCACGGCCAATCAAGAGTACGGCTTGATACTTTTAACTAACTAGGGTTATCACAGACCTAGTTACTAACAAGATGCAATGAGATTATCCCAACAGCCACAAGTCCTACAGACCATCCAGGTTATCTGGGTCGAATGTCTGTTTATGAAGGATGCAACACGTGACTGTGTGCTGGAAATGTGCCCTACTCGTCGGTAGGCGACAAGTCCACTTGAGCACCCAGATAACGGGATTGTCTGTAGCTGGAAAATCTCTTCATGGCTACTGGATTATTCTAGTTATTAGTCTTAGTTGAATTCACTAGGTACCCCTGACCGTGGTACTCAGGAATCCCATCCTAGACATGATGTAAGACGGTACTGGTTTATTGGTACAAATGCAATCGCCCACGGTATCCAAGTCATTCATACTTGTCATGTCAGGCTAGCTGTCGTAAGAGCATATCGAGACTTATCATGGCAGGTTTACTTGTTAAGAGTGCGCCACGGCGGGCCACTATCGTGTCCATGGAACATATCAGAATTTATATGACATAAGTACAAAGGTGACATTCAATTAATAATACTAATAATAATAATAATACAATAACAAAAGAGAACAAGGCTGGGGAAGGAGCCATACGGCTAATTAGATTCATGCGACAGAGAGCATACACGCTTATGCGGCTGGGACAGCGCGCTCATGCGGCTGGAAGTGGGCAGGCGCATGCGGCTCAGGAAGGACGAGCCTATGCGGCTAGGGGGAAAAGCAATGTCATACGGCTCAGGAAGGAACTCAGGCTTATGCGGCAGCGGGGTCAAGGGCAGCTCATGCGGCTAAGGACCAAGGCCTTATGCGGCTGCGGCTGCGGATGATCGGGTCGTATGCGGCTGCGGATGATCGGGTTCATGCTGCTGGAAGTGCCACGACTTTCTGGGGCTAAGGAGGCTGGCGTTCATGCGGCTAGAAGTCAAGGGCAGCATATGCGGCTGAGGAATACGTCAAGCATATGCGGCTGCAGGTATTGGAGTTCATGCGGCTGGATAAAATCAGGGCATGCGGCTCGGGGATGAATCAAGCATATGCGGCTGTGCTCAAGTAGATTCTTATGCGACTGCGTCAAGTGGAGTCTTATGCGGCTGCGAATTGCCTAAGCCTTATGCGTCTGGAGTTCGTCCTAGTCATGCGGCTGAAATGCCATACTGCCTTTATGCGGCTGTGTTGGTGCATGCGGCTAGAAATGGAACTTGCCGCATAAGGCTATGCGGCTAAGTTCATGCGGCAGGAAACTATGTGCGGCTGGAACTGTCCTTCTTCTCCAAATTTTTGAGAAGAAGGGCACCATGAAGCCATGCTTCCAAACTCTATAAAACCTTCATCTAGAGTCCAAATCTGAACTTTCATAGGTCAAAATGGGGTAGAATAAAATTCTCTACAACATGGAACCATCAGAACTTGGAATTAACAATATTAAGTAGATCAAAACCCAAAAAATTCAAAAATGAAATAAACTTAGATCTACATCTACACAAATTGAGCCATGAAAATTAGAAATGCTAAGTACTAAAGTGTGTTAGAATCTCAAGAGGAAGAAAATAGAACAATAAAAACGAAGTTCCTCCATGAAGCAAGCTGTACTTGCCTAAGCTCTCTTCCTGGTAGGTGAAGAAGTAATGGTGGAGAAGAAGAAGTAATGGAGGGAATTAATGAGAAGAAAGAGAAGGAAGTGGGTTAATAAATGGTGAGGAGGTGGTAGGTGGGGTTCACCCCTTAGTTCATGATGAACCAAGGCAACCCAAGCCTAGCCGAACCAACCCAAAATAGACCAAGCCATGAAACGCCAAGATAAGCCAAGCAAGGAACCATGTAATACAAGATAAAATACGTACACGTATTTTAAAATACTTAATACGAACTATATGCATTACAACTCTACCCACCTTAAAGAATTCCGTCCTCGGAATTTAATTAAGAGGCTAGAGGGACAAGAACAAGCTATACTATTCACAGGCAAGCTATACTAATCAAGCAATCAAGTAATTATTCATGCAAGCAAGGAATCGAAGGCATGAGGTATAAGAAAGATATTATACCTCACGAGCCAAACAGGTCGGAATATCGCGATCGGATATCATCCTCACGCTCCCACGTTGACTCACCCAAAGAGTGATGACCCCAAGCAACTCGGACTAACTTGATAGTCTTGTTCTTGAGTGTCTTCTCTCTTCGGTCCAATATAGACACGGGCCTCTCCTCATACGAAAGGTTGGTACCAACAACCAATTCCGAATAATCCAGGATGTGGCTCGGGTCTGGAGTATACCGTCGCAGTTGGGATACATAGAATACGTCATGCATCTCACGTAGCGATGGTGGAAGAGAGAGACAATAGGATACATCTCCTACTCGTTCCAGAATGTCAAATAGCCCTATATACCTAGAACTAAGCTTTCCCCGCACATCGAAACGAATGACGCCACGGTTAGGCGAAATCCTCAGGAATACATGGTCGTCGACAGAAAACTCAAGAGGGCGCCGATAAGAATCAGCCCAATGACGCTGGCGATCTTGGACAACTCGAAGATGATCTCTGACTCTCCTGACCACCTCAACGGTCTGAGCAATCATTTCTGGACCGAGCATCTGCCTCTCTCCGACATCGTTCCATGCTAGCGGAGATCGGCACTTCCTACCATACAGTACCTCGAACGGAGCCATCTGGATACTAGCTTGAAAACTATTATTGTACGAGAACTCCACCAGGTGTAGGTGATCTTCCCACGAACCACCGAAGTCGAGTGTACAAGATCTCAACATGTCTTCTAAGGTTTGTATGGTACGCTCTGACTGACCATCTGTCTGCGGATGATAAGTGGAGCTGAACTGGAGGCGAGTCCCCAAACTCTCTTGTAGGCTATGCCAAAAGTGCGACGTAAATCTAAAATCTCTGTCCGAGGTGATACTGACTGGTACACCGTGCAATCTGACAACCTGTCGGAGATACATCTCCGCTAGCTGAGCCGTCGACTGACCAACTCTGAACGGAAGAAAGTGAGCCACCTTCGTGAGCCTGTCTATGACAACCCAAATAGCATCTCTGCCAGCCGGGGATCTAGGCAATCCAGTCACAAAATCCATGGTTATATGCTCTCATTTCCACTCTGGAATTGGCAATGGTTGAAGTAGTCCAGCTGGTCTCTGATGTTCAGCCTTAACTTGTTGGCAGACTAAACAACAAGAGACAAACCGGGCTATCTCCCTCTTCATGCCATTCTACCAAAAGTGCTAGCGGATATCACGGTACATCTTCGTGCCACCGGGATGAATAGAATACTGCGAACTGTGGGCCTCTGCCATGATCTCCTGTCTGATATCTCCACTGGGTACACAAAGACGCTTACCATGTCGAAGTGTACCGTCTTCATAGATACATAACTCTGGTCTTCGTCCTGCCTCACACTCTGCTCTGAGTCGCTGAAGCTTGGAATCTGCTGACTGCGCCATCCGGATCCTCTTGACTATAGTGGACTGAACTTGCATGCTGGCCATCAATGCCACATTGGTTTGAGACCTGTATGGGCCACCACTAAAACCATGTAACGCCCCAGAACCAGAATACTGGAGAGCGGGGACGTACATAGCCAGCTACGTATATTAAAGTGCAACCCACCTCGCTTTACGGTCACGGCTGTCTAGATACATGAGGGTTTAACTACAAGCCAACAGTCTCCTATGGTCATGAACAAGCCTATTGTCTCAATCTCAAGCAAGCAATAATAGTTACAAGATGTCAGAGTTCCAAATATATAATAGCAAGGCGTCCCATATATTACATATTGGATGATCATGAAGCTAGTCGTTACAAAATGTCAGGACTAGCAAGAGTTTAGTCATACATGATCAATCCTAGGATCTGTCAATCATGTTACAGCCCGTAGGCAGACAGTAAATAAAGGTACAATACGAGCTAATACGTGCTCGCCGGCTAAACGTCTCAAAAGAATAATTTTACAATAAAGTGGGAGGACAAAAAGAAACCCACTCGTTGCCAGGGTTACGCCTGGTGGTCACCATCTGGCTGGAAGACAGGTGGATCCTCTGGTGCTGCTCCGATATCTGGCCACATAAAACCAGCTGGGTCAGACCCCAGAAAGAGCAAGTGCCACAAAGGAGGCTTCACTTAGGAACTAAAACCAGCATATCACAATAGAATATTAAGGATAAATAAAAAATAAAGAACTGATAATAATAGAGATAACAACAGTAAACTGAGTATGAAGAAACCATTCAAGTAGCCAGATCACAACCCTTAAACCAAACAAGGACCGGGGTTGCAGCCATTCACCTGAA
The DNA here is from genome assembly GCA_029216955.1 of Iris pallida. NCBI lineage: Eukaryota > Viridiplantae > Streptophyta > Magnoliopsida > Asparagales > Iridaceae > Iris > Iris pallida. The sequence goes on from JANAVB010021197.1 coordinate 3,761,799, forward strand.
TAGAAACTCGTCTCAAATATTGTTGGTACAGTGGAGTCAATAAACGAAGAAAGGATACAGAACTGCTCCGGGAGCCAGGTTACAACCCTTAAACCAAACAAGGACCGGGGTTATAATCTTTCGCCTGAACAGAACTGGACCCCTGATCTTTATTGCTAAGACCTGCATAATTAATCATGGTATTAAGGTAAGGTAAAACATGACGAATATGGCATGGGGCTGCAATAAGACAATAAACGAAGAGAGGACACAGAACTGCTCCGGGAGCCAGGTTACAACTCTTAAACCAAACAAGGACCGGGGTTGTAACCCTTCGCCTGAACAGAACTGGACCTCCGATCGTTATTGTTAAGGCAAGCATCAATAATCATGTCATGTCACAATCTTGTACGGAATCAGGATAAGACTAAGCTGGAATAAACTCCATCCAATCAATCACAGCTAATCAAGAGTACGGCTTGATACTTTTAACTAACTAGGGTTATCACAGACCTAGTTACTAACAAGATATAATAAGATTATCCCAACAACCACAAGTCCTGTAGACCATCCAGGTTATCCGGATCGAATGTCTGTTTATGAAGGATGCAACACGTGACTGTGTGCTGGAAATGTACCCTACTCGTCGGTAGGCTACAAGTCCACTTGAGCGCCCAGATAACAGGATTGCCTGTAGCTGGAAAATCTCTTCATGGCTACTGGATTATTCTAGTTATTAGCCTTAGTTGAATTCAGTAAGTACCCCTGACCGTGGTACTCAGGGATCTCATCCTAGACATGATGTAAGACAGTACTGGTTTATTGGTACAAACGTAATCGCCTACGGTGTCCAAGTCATTCATACTTGTCATGTCAAACTAGCTGTCATAACAGTATATCGAGACTTATCATGTCAGGTTTACTTGTTAAGAGTGTACCACGGCAGGCCACTATCATGTCCATAGAACATATCAGAATTTACATGAAATAAGTACAAAGGTGACATTCAATTAATAATAATAATAATAATAATAATAATACAATAACAAAAGAGAACAAGGCTGGGGAAGGAGCCATACGGCTAATTGGATTCATGCGGCAGAGAGCATACACGCTTATGCGGCTGGGACAGCACGCTCATGCGGCTGGAAGTGGGCAGGCGCATGCGGCTCAGGAAGGACGAGCCTATGCGGCTAGGGGGAAAGCAATGTGTACAAGAACTCCACCAGGTGTAGGTGATCTTCCCATGAACCACCGAAGACGAGTGTACAAGATCTCAACATGTCTTCCAAGGTTTGTATGGTACGCTCTGACTGACCATCTGTCTGCAGATGATAAGCGGAGCTGAACTGGAGGCGAGTCTCCAAACTCTCTTGCAGGCTATGCCAAAAGTGCGGCATAAATCTGGAATCTCTATCCGAGGTGATACTGACTGGTACACCGTGCAATCTGACAACCTGCCTCACACTTTGCTCTGAGTCGCTGAAGCTTGGAATCTGCTGACTGCGCCATCCGGATCCTCTTGACTATAGTAGACTAAACTTGCATGCTGGCCATCAATGCCACATTGGTAGGAAGGACAACTTCTATACCCATCTTCTGAAGATCGACTAATAACTCCGGCTGCGCTGTGAGAAAATAAACTCCAGCTCTCCTGCTCAATGCATCTGCAACAATGTTGGCCTTCCCAGGATGATACTGTAAGTTGATGTCATAATCCTCAAGCAGCTCTAGCCATCTCCTCTGACGCATATTGAGATCCTTCTGGGTGAACATACTTCAGACTCTTGTGGTCGGTGAAAATCTCCACCCTATCTCCATATAGGTTGTGCCTCCACAACTTAAGTGCAAACACTACTGCTGCCAACTCCAAGTCATGGGTTGGGTAATTCCTCTCATGATCAAGAAGTTGTCGTGACGTATAAGCTATTACCTTTTCATGCTGCATCAGAACACATCATAAACCTCTGCCCGAAGCATCACAATACACTGAGAATCCACCGGTTCCATCTGGAAGCGTGAGAATATGAGCCGTCATCAAGCCTCGCTTCAACCTCTTAAAAGAATCTTGGTACTCTGTTGTCCAGGCAAACTGCACATCCTTGCGGGTCAACTGGGTCAATGGCGCTAAAATTCGAGCAAAGTCTGAAACAAATCGCCGGTAGTAGCCGGCCAAGCCAAGAAAACTGCAAATTTCTGCCACTGTGCTAGTTACCGGCCACGTTTCAATGGCCACGATCTTCTGGAGATCTACCTCCACTCCTCCTCTGGTGATGATATGACCCAAGTACGAAATACGATCGAGCCAGAACTCGCATTTACTGAACTTGGCATACAACTGGTGCTCCCTGAGAATCTGGAGGACGATTCTGAGATGTTGTTCATGCTCCGCCTCACTCTTGCTGTAGACCAGGATGTCGTCTAGGAACACAATCACAAACTCATCCAAATAAGGCATGAAGATACGATTCATGAGGTCCATGAATACTGTCGGCGCATTGGTTGCTCCAAATGGCATCACAAGGAACTCCCAATGCCCATATCTCAATCTAAAAGCTGTCTTCGGGATGTCCTGCTCTCTGACTCTGATCTGATGGTATCCTGACCGCAAGTCGATCTTCGAGAATACTCCTGCCCCCTTGAGTTGATCAAACAAGTCATCTATCCTCGGAAGAGGGTATCTGTTCTTGATTGTCACTGAGTTCAAGGTACGATAATCTACACATAATCTGGACGTACCATCCTTCTTTTTCACAAGAAGCATTGGGGCTCCCCAAGGCGATCCACTAGCACGAATGTATCCCTTGGTTCTGAGTTTTTCAATCATCTTATACAATATCTCTAGCTCTGACGGCGCCATCATGTAGACTCTCTCTGACACTGGGGCTGTCCCGGGAATCAAGTCTGTCACGCCCCGCTCCCGAATAATCGGATATGAGTCAGACACACCCAGCCTTCGTCGTTGGACACGACGAAGTAAGCTGTACAATACTAAAGAAAACTCAAAGTCACAATATAATGTAAACCAAACACAGCTTTTATAACGTTTCCAGAAATCACCAATATCCATAAGTGTTTTAAAATACAAACTCAGCCGGAGACAAATCCGGTCAAATAAAATAATATACAATAATGAATCTCTAAGATACAATCTCCAGAAAAATAAACTAAAATAAATAAAAAGCTGCAAAATCCAAGCAATCACCAGCTCCATGTAATCTCCCACTCACCTACAACGATCCTATCAGAAAAAGAGCAAAGTACAACCCTAACTAGATAATATACAATGTAATCTGTAATCCAGAGTACAAGGTGAAATCAGAATACCAGAAACTAGAACATGAAATAAAAGTGAAACTGCGGTACCAGAAAATGAAATGTAAAACTGCAGGAAATGGATGACAATCAAGATGCTAGACAATGAACACGGCTATCAATGTACAAGGCAATCAATCACGACAATCAATATGCAATTGTGACCATTTTGAAATATTAAAACTAATGTGTGACCGGCTTAGGAACAATCAATCAATCAATCAATGAGTCAATTCTATATGGTACGGCTTCATCGTATATGACGTGTACGATTAAGCTATCTTCAATACTATATTAGGTGTGGTCACACAAAAGCTAATATTTCCCCCAATCCCGCAATGAACAATGACGCACAAGCAATGAACAATGGAACAAGACAATCGTGTGTAATCAAGGTGGGATTACACACGATTGTCTTGTTCCATTGTTCATTGTTCCAATCCCGCAATGAACAATGGCCACCAAGGTGGGAGCAAACCGACTCAACCTTGAAAACTCGGCCGCATATCCGTCGACCGTCCTGCTCATCTGCCTGAGATTACTAAACCTGGTCTGCAGGTCATATCTAGCCACTGCGTCGAAGTACTTGGTCTGGAACATATCACTGAATACCGCCCACATGACAGGCGTACCCAAACTCGCTGCTTGCATAGCCCACCAGCTGCGGGATAGATCCAGTAACTGCAGGCGCACCACCGCCACCTTCTCTGCTTCAGGGGTCCTGGCTGCCTCTAAGATCACTTCAATGTCCTGTAGCCAGGCATCTGCAGCAATAGCATCCTCGCTGCCGTCGAAGAAGGGAGGGTTCAGGCGTTTAAAATTGTTGACCGCACTGTTCCCTCGAGGACCACTTCTATTCAGAGCTTCTTGTACTGCTTGCTGCAAGGCATCACCTCGACGATCCTGAGACGCAATCAACTCACGGATGAGCCCTATCAAGGCCCCATCCTCTGATCCTGCTGGCTGAACTGGCTGGACTGGGGGCACTGGTTCTCCAGGAGGTATGGCTCCGGAGGCGGCTGCTGAGGACTGATCTTGATCTTCTTGCTGTTGCTGGGCTGCTGGCTGAGCTCCTTCTGGCTGATCAACAGGAATGATGCCACTGAAGCAAATGACATCAGGGATATTAAGGAAGGACCAGGATGGAACAATGATGCAAGCATGTTATCAAGTTAGGAATCCAAGGAGATAAGAATTACGAGTGGAGATCAAAGGCGAGTACAGATTGAGACATCTATCCGGTAAACCCTCACATTTCTTGATTGACAAGACCTGCATGGGCCACCACTTAAACTGTCACGCCCCAGAACCAGAATACTGAAGAACGGGGACGTGCACAGCCAGCTACGTATAACGGAACGGCAACCATCCCGCTATACGGTCACGGCTGTCTAGCTATGTGAGGGTACGCTACAAACCATCAGTCTCTTAGGGTTAAATTAAGCTATTGTCTCAATCTCAACAAGTAATGATAGTAACAAGATATCAGACCACCAAATATACAATTGTAAGGCGTCCCAAACATTACATATCCAGATGATCATGAAGCTAGTCGTACAAAATGTAAGGACTAGCAAGAGTTAAGTCATACATGATCAACCTCGAGTTGCCAATCATGATTACAGCCCGTAGGCAGACAGAAAGTAAAGTGCATCGAGCTAACAAGTGCTCGTCGGCTAAACGCCTCAAAAGAATATCAGTTAACAATACAGTAGGAGAAACAAAAAGAGAAAACCTACTCGTTGCCCGGGTTCCGTCTAGTGTTCACCATCGGGCTGGAAAGCAGGTAGATCATTTGCTGCTGCTCCGGTATCTGGCCATACAAAACCAGCTGGGTCAGACCCCAGAAAGAGCAAGTGCCACAAAGGAGGCCACGAAATAAGAACAAAAGCCAGCAATCAGCACAATAATATAATTACATAATAAGAGACAGTAATTTAAGAAAAAAGGCATGATAGTTAGATATAAAAGACAAATCTTGTACAGAATCGATAAAAGACAGAACATATGGAAAGGCATGACAGGATGATATACGATGAGATGACCATGGGACTATTCAGATAGCCAGGTTACAACCCGTAAACCAAACAAGGACCGGGGTTGTAACCCTTCGTCTGAACGGAACTTGGTCTCTCCCACCATTTATCGGCAAGATAAAATACGCGAATTCAAGACTTGCAATTAAACATGATTAAGGTAAAGCACGAGTAATCATGTCATGTCATGACCTTGCACAGGATCAGGACAGGACAAGAGGGACTAGACTCCATCCAATCAATCACGGCCATGCAAGTACTACGGCTTACTACTTTAACTAACTAGGGTTATCACAGACCTGATTACTAACAAGATACAATGAGAATTCCAAGTCCGGTTACCTGTTTGTTACTACCTGAATGCTTCCAGCAAGAAAAGGAAAAGATAGCATGATATAGCAGACACACTGTAGTAAGATACATGTGTCCTAAGGTACCACGCTCGACGGCGGGCTGGAAGTGCGCTCATCTCGACGGATAGCAACAAATTCTATGTATATATATATAAGGCCGGGACCAAAGGGGCAACAGGTAACTGGGAAATTCTCCATGAACTAATTGATCAATCTAGTCATTAACCTAGCCAGATTCAGTATGAATCCCTGACCGTGGGAACCAGGGAGTCACGTCCTAGACATGATGCAAGACAATACGAGTGGATTGCACAAGCAAGCAGGAACACCCACGGTGTCAAGACAGGTCAAGCTAAGTTATCAAGTCATGTCAAGTCAGGAGTGCGCCGCCACGGGCCACTATCAAGTTATCAAGATAATTCATGTCAGGGTACTGGTCAGGAGTGCGCCACGACGGGCCACTATCAAGTCAGGTTGGTCATGTCAGGAGTGCACCATTACGGGTCACTGTTATGTTATGCTAGTTCCTTGTCATACCGTGCCATGTACAATAGTCATTCCAACATATTAAGTAAAATTAAGTTCATGACAAAATGCGTAAGGATATAAAATGGGCGTAAAATATCTAATAAAATATCAATATACACGGCTATAGAAGAGCCAAGCTCAAGAAATAAACAAATTCATCATAGACAAGTGGGTTGCGCAAGAGGGTCAGGGGTTGGGCTGCGCAGGGTATGCACTGCGCATGGAAGAGCTGCACAAGAGTTGCCTTGCGCAAGAGTTACCTTGCGCAAGGGTAGACTGCGCAGAGGTAGACTGCGCAGATCAGGTTGCGCAGGAATGGATGGCGCAGGATCAGATTGCGCAGAAGTGGATTGCGCAGAAGTGGACTGCGCAGGAGCAGATTGCGCATGGGCAGACTGCGTAGGAGCAGATTGCGCAGAAGTGGATTGTGCAGAAGTGGATTGCGCAGAAGTGGACTGCGCAGGAGCAGATTGCGCATGGGCAGACTGCGCATGAATCCATGCGCAGTCGGATTGAGCGCAATTCGCCAAGGGGCAAGCTGCGCGGTCGGCGCTGCACTAAAGAGCGCTGGCCGAGGGGGATGCGCAATCCAGCACTGCGCTAAAGAGCGCAGGCTGCAGGCTGCTACTCCAGGCCGAGAAGAACACCAAGAACACCAAAAATTCAAATTTTCATATCTTTGCCAAATCAAAGCCAAATCTATATTTTTAAAGTTCTAACTTGAGTAAAATCGAATTCTCTTCCATATGGAAGCATCAAAACAAGCAAAAATCAAAGTTTAATAGATCAAAACCAAGGATTTTCGAAAATGGTTAAAACCTAGATCTAGAAGAATGGAAACTCCAAATCACAAAATGTCAAGTTCTAATGTTGATCTCCATGGCCTAATCTAGCTAATGGATAACTAAAAAGTGGTTCTCATGTGGTGGCAAGGTGCACTTGCCTAATGGGTTGGAGAGTTGTGTGGAGGAAGAAGAAGAATTAATGGAGAAAAATAATGAGGAGAGAGAGTGTTAGGTGGGGATTTTAATGGGGGAGGATAAGTTGTGTTGAGGGTGGAGGTTAGCTAAGATGGTCCAATGCATAATAAACCAAACCAAACCAATTCCTTCTCCTATCCAAATAAAACCAAGCTCCATTAATCAGAATTAATCCAGGAATGATAAATGACAATTAAACTACAATGCTAAGTATGAAATATACCACAACTTAACTGGTCAAGAAAAAAAATGAAAAAAATACTGGTCAGGAATACAATCACGTATAAAATACGTATCACGAATTTCGGGGCACTACATCCTACCCACCTTAAAATAATTCCGTCCTTGGAATTTAATCAAGAGGCTAGAGATGTCGGGACAGCTATACTATCGCAAGCAATCTATGCTACCAATCAATCATACAATCATACATGCAAGCAAGGAATCGAAGTGCAAGGCATAAGGAAGACATTACACCTCACGAGCCAAACCGATTGGGATAACGTGATCGGATATCATCCTCACACTCCCACGTTTGACTCTCCAAGGAGCGATGAACTCAAGCAACATGGACTTAACTGATAGTCTTGCGCTTGAGGTCTCTCTCTTTGGTCAAACAGGGACACGGGCCTCTCCTCATACGAAAAAGGTTGGTACCAATAACCGTTTTCGAATGATCTAGGACATGGCTCGGGTCCGGGATATACCGTTGTAGTTAGGACACATGGAACATGACATGTGCCCTCATAACGACGGTAGAAAAGCAAGATGAGAGGACACATATACCTCTCGACCGATTCTGGATCTGGGCCTGGGCTAGGGCGAACTGCTGAGGCCTCTGCTGCTGGAAGGCCTGGGCCTGAGTCGGCAATGGACCCGGGAACGGAAGCTGCTGTGGTTGGTGAACTGGAGCTGGTTCTGGTGCTGGTGCTGGTGCTGGTCCCATAACCGAGGGACTAGTTACTGTCGACGATGATCTGTTTCTGAACGGGCAAGATCCTATCATGTGGTCCGGTGCTCCACAAGCCAAGCACAACCTCTGTGCTCTACGGCATTCAGAAACAACGTGCCCTGGCTTTCCGCAATGAGTGCAGCCCATTGCGGAAGACTGCTTCTGCTTCCGTTGCTGGGGATAGATCGGGGCAGAATGCTGTGAGGTGACCGAATCTGTCCTCGTAGCTCCAATGGTCAAGGCCCTAGCTGCTGGGGCCGGTGCTGACGATTGGTTCATCTGGTCGTGAGACCGCTTCCGATCTCCGGTCCGGTCCGTTATCCTTCGGGAAGTGTACTCATGCCTCCTCGCTGCTCGCAAGACGGCATCAAAAGTTGTATGCTCGAACTGCTCGACTGCCAATATGATTTCCAAATGGAGCCCCTGCTGGAATCGCTGTGCTCTGTCTAGCTCGGTTGCCACCAAGGTGGGAGCAAACCGACTCAACCTTGAAAACTCGGCCGCATATCCGTCGACCGTCCTGCTCATCTGCCTGAGATTACTAAACCTGGTCTGCAGGTTATATCTAGCCACTGTGTCGAAGTACTTGGTCTGGAACATATCACTGAATACCGCCCACATGACAGGCGTATCCAAACTCGCTGCTTGTAAAGCCCACCAGCTGCGGGATAGATCCAGTAACTGCAGGCGCACCACCGCCACCTTCTATGCTTCAGGGGTCCTGGCTGCCTCTAAGATCACTTCAATGTCCTGTAGCCAGGCATCTGCAGCAATAGCATCCTCGCTGCCGTCGAAGAAGGGAGGGTTCAGGCGTTTGAAATTGTTGACCGTACTGTTCCCTCGAGGACCACTTCTGTTCAGACTTCTTGTACTGCTTGCTGCAAGACATCACCTCGACGATCCTGAGACGTAATCAACTCACGGATGAGCCCTATCAAGGCCCCATCCTCTGATCCTGCTGGCTGAACTGGCTGGACTGGGGGCACTGGTTCTCCAGGAGGTATGGCTCGGGAGGCGACTGCTGAAGACTGATCTTGATCTTCTTGCTGTTGCTGGGCTGCTGGCAGAGCTCCTTCTGGCTGATCAACAGGAATGATGCCACTGAAGCAAATGACATCAGGGATATTAAGGAAGGACCAGGATGGAACAATGATGCAAGCATGTTATCAAGTTAGGAATCCAAGGAGATAAGAATTACGAGTGGAGACCAAAGGCGAGTACAGATTGAGACATCTATCCGGTAAACCCTCACATTTCTTGATTGACAAGACCTGCATGGGCCACCACTTAAACTGTCACGCCCCAGAACCAGAATACTGAAGAACGGGGACGTGCACAGCCAGCTACGTATAACGGAACGGCAACCATCCCGCTATACGGTCACGGCTGTCTAGCTATATGAGGGTACGCTACAAACCATCAGTCTCTTAGGGTTAAATCAAGCTATTGTCTCAATCTCAACAAGTAATGATAGTAACAAGATATCAGACCACCAAATATACAATTGTAAGGCGTCCCAAACATTACATATCCAGATGATCATGAAGCTAGTCGTACAAAATGTAAGGACTAGCAAGAGTTAAGTTATACATGATCAACCTCGAGTTGCCAATCATGATTACAGCCCGTAGGCAGACAGAAAGTAAAGTGCATCGAGCTAACAAGTGCTCGTCGGCTAAACGCCTCAAAAGAATATCAGTTAACAATACAGTAGGAGAAACAAAAAGAGAAAACCCACTCGTTGCCCGGGTTCCGTCTAGTGTTCACCATCGGGCTGGAAAGCATGTAGATCCTTTGCTGCTGCTCCGGTATCTGGCCATACAAAACCAGCTGGGTCAGACCCCAGAAAGAGCAAGTGCCACAAAGGAGGCCACGAAATAAGAACAAAAGCCAGCAATCAGCACAATAATATAATTACATAATAAGAGACAGTAATTTAAGAAAAAAGGCATGATAGTTAGATATAAAAGACAAATCTTCTACAGAATCGATAAAAGACAGAACATATGGAAAGGCATGACAGGATGATATACGATGAGATGACCATGGGACTATTCAGATAGCCAGGTTACAACCCGTAAACCAAACAAGGACCGGGGTTGTAACCCTTCGTCTGAACGGAACTTGGTCTCTTCCACCATTTATCGGCAAGATAAAATACGCGAATTCAAGACTTGCAATTAAACATGATTAAGGTAAAGCACGAGTAATCATGTCATGTCATGACCTTGCACAGGATCAGGACAGGACAAGAGGGACTAGACTCCATCCAATCAATCACGGCCAAGCAAGTACTACGGCTTACTACTTTAACTAACTAGGGTTATCACAGACCTGATTACTAACAAGATGCAATGAGAATTCTAAGTCCGGTTACCTGTTTGTTACTACCTGAATGCTCCCAGCAAGAAAAGGAAAAGATAGCATGATATAGCAGACACACTGTAGTGAGATACATGTGTCCTAAGGTACCACGCTCGACGGCGGGCTGGAAGTGCGCTCATCTCGACGGATAGCAACAAATCCCATGTATATATATATAAGGCCGGGACCAAAGGGGCAACAGGTAACTGGGAAATTCTCCATGAACTAATTGATCAATCTAGTCATTAACCTAGCCAGATTCAGTATGAATCCCTGACCGTGGGAACCAGGGAGTCACGTCCTAGACATAATGCAAGACAATACGAGTGGATTGCACAACAAGCAGGAACACCCACGGTGTCAAGACAGGTCAAGCTAAGTTATCAAGTCATGTCAAGTCAGGAGTGCGCCGCCACGGGCCACTATCAAGTTATCAAGATAATTCATGTCAGGGTACTTGTCAGGAGTGCGCCACGACGGGCCACTATCAAGTCAGGTTGGTTATGTCAGGAGTGCACCATTACGGGTCACTGTTATGTTATGCTAGTTCCTTGTCATACCGTACCATGTACAATAGTCATTCCAACATATTAAGTAAAATCAAGTTCATGACAAAATGCGTAAGGATATAAAATGGGCGTAAAATATCTAATAAAATATTAATATACACGGCTATAGAAGAGCCAAGCTCAAGAAATAAACAAATTCATCATAGACAAGTGGGCTGCGCAAGAGGGTCAGGGGTTGGGCTGCGCAGGGTATGCACTGCGCATGGAAGAGCTGCGCAAGAGTTGCCTTGCGCAAGGGTTACCTTACGCAAGGGTAGACTGCGCAGAGGTAGACTGCGCAGATCAGGTTGCGCAGGAATGGATGGCGCAGGGTCAGATTGCGCAGAAGTGGATTGCGCAGAAGTGGACTGCGCAGGAGCAGATTGCGCATGGGCAGACTGTGTAGGAGCAGATTGCGCAGAAGTGGATTGTGCAGAAGTGGACTGCGCAGGAGCAGATTGCGCATGGGCAGACTGCGCATGAATCCATGCGCAGTCGGGTTGAGCGCAGTTCGCCAAGGGGCAAGCTGCGCGGTCGGCGCTGCACTAAAGAGCGCTGGCCGAGGGGGATGCGCAATCCAGTACTGCGCTAAAGAGCGCAGGCTGCAGGCTGCTACTCTAGGCCGAGAAGAACACCAAGAACACCAAAAATTTAAATTTTCATATCTTTGCCAAATCAAAGCCAAATCTATATTTTCAAAGTTCTAACTTGAGTAAAATCGAATTCTCTTCCACATGGAAGCATCAAAACAAGCAAAAATCAAAGTTTAATAGATCAAAACCAAGGATTTTCAAAAATGGTTAAAACCTAGATCTAGAAGAATGGAAACTCCAAATCACAAAATGTCAAGTTCTAATGTTGATCTCCATGGCCTAATCTAGCTAATGGATAACTAAAAAGTGGTTCTCATGTGGTGGCAAGGTGCACTTGCCTAATGGGTTGGAGAGTTGTGTGGAGGAAGAAGAAGAATTAATGGAGAAAAATAATGAGGAGAGAGAGTGTTAGGTGGGGATTTTAATGGGGGAGGATAAGTTGTGTTGAGGGTGGAGGTTAGCTAAGATGGTCCAATGCATAATAAACCAAACCAAACCAATTCCTTCTCCTATCCAAATAAAACCAAGCTCCATTAATCAGAATTAATCCAGGAATGATAAATGACAATTAAACTACAATGCTAAGTATGAAATATACCACAACTTAACTGGTCAAGAAAAAAAATGAAAAAAAATACTGGTCAGGAATACAATCACGTATAAAATACGTATCACGAATTTCGGGGCACTACATCCTACCCACCTTAAAATAATTCCGTCCTTGGAATTTAATCAAGAGGCTAGAGATGTCGGGACAGCTATACTATCGCAAGCAATCTATGCTACCAATCAATCATACAATCATACATGCAAGCAAGGAATCGAAGTGCAAGGCATAAGGAAGACATTACACCTCACGAGCCAAACCGATTGGGATAACGTGATCGGATATCATCCTCACACTCCCACGTTTGACTCTCCAAGGAGCGATGAACTCAAGCAACATGGACTTAACTGATAGTCTTGCGCTTGAGGTCTCTCTCTTTGGTCAAACAGGGACACGGGCCTCTCCTCATACGAAAAAGGTTGGTACCAATAACCGTTTTCGAATGATCTAGGACATGGCTCGGGTCCGGGATATACCGTTGTAGTTAGGACACATGGAACATGACATGTGCCCTCATAACGACGGTAGAAAAGCAAGATGAGAGGACACATATACCTCTCGACCGATTCTGGATCTGGGCCTGGGCTAGGGCGAACTGCTGAGGCCTCTGCTGCTGGAAGGCCTGGGCCTGAGTCGGCAATGGACCCGGGAACGGAAGCTGCTGTGGTTGGTGAACTGGAGCTGGTTCTGGTGCTGGTGCTGGTGCTGGTCCCATAACCGAGGGACTAGTTACTGTCGACGATGATCTGTTTCTGAACGGGCAAGATCCTATCATGTGGTCCGGTGCTCCACAAGCCAAGCACAACCTCTGTGCTCTACGGCATTCAGAAACAACGTGCCCTGGCTTTCCGCAATGAGTGCAGCCCATTGCGGAAGACTGCTTCTGCTTCCGTTGCTGGGGATAGATCGGGGCAGAATGCTGTGAGGTGACCGAATCTGTCCTCGTAGCTCCAATGGTCAAGGCCCTAGCTGCTGGGGCCGGTGCTGACGATTGGTTCATCTGGTCGTGAGACCGCTTCCGATCTCCGGTCCGGTCCGTTATCCTTCGGGAAGTGTACTCATGCCTCCTCGCTGCTCGCAAGACGGCATCAAAAGTTGTATGCTCGAACTGCTCGACTGCCAATATGATTTCCAAATGGAGCCCCTGCTGGAATCGCTGTGCTCTGTCTAGCTCGGTTGCCACCAAGGTGGGAGCAAACCGACTCAACCTTGAAAACTCGGCCGCATATCCGTCGACCGTCCTGCTCATCTGCCTGAGATTACTAAACCTGGTCTGCAGGTTATATCTAGCCACTGTGTCGAAGTACTTGGTCTGGAACATATCACTGAATACCGCCCACATGACAGGCGTATCCAAACTCGCTGCTTGTAAAGCCCACCAGCTGCGGGATAGATCCAGTAACTGCAGGCGCACCACCGCCACCTTCTCTGCTTCAGGGGTCCTGGCTGCCTCTAAGATCACTTCAATGTCCTGTAGCCAGGCATCTGCAGCAATAGCATCCTCGCTGCCGTCGAAGAAGGGAGGGTTCAGGCGTTTGAAATTGTTGACCGCACTGTTCCCTCGAGGACCACTTCTGTTCAGAGCTTCTTGTACTGCTTGCTGCAAGGCATCACCTCGACGATCTTGAGACGCAATCAACTCACGGATGAGCCCTATCAAGGCCCCATCCTCTGATCCTGCTGGCTGAACTGGCTGGACTGGGGGCACTGGTTCTCCAGGAGGTTTGGCTCGGGAGGCGGCTGCTGAGGACTGATCTTGATCTTCTTGCTGTTGCTGGGCTGCTGGCTGAGCTCTTTCTGGCTGATCAACAGGAATGATGCCACTGAAGCAAATGACATCAGGGATATTAAGGAAGGACCAGGATGGAACAATGATGCAAGCATGTTATCAAGTTAGGAATCCAATGAGATAAGAATTACGAGTGGAGATCAAAGGCGAGTACAGATTGAGACATCTATCCGGTAAACCCTCACATTTCTTGATTGACAAGACCTGCATGGGCCACCACTTAAACTGTCACGCCCCAGAACCAGAATACTGAAGAACGGGGACGTGCACAGCCAGCTACGTATAACGGAACGGCAACCATCCCGCTATACGGTCACGGCTGTCTAGCTATGTGAGGGTACGCTACAAACCATCAGTCTCTTAGGGTTAAATCAAGCTATTGTCTCAATCTCAACAAGTAATGATAGTAACAAGATATCAGACCACCAAATATACAATTGTAAGGCGTCCCAAACATTACATATCCAGATGATCATGAAGCTAGTCGTACAAAATGTAAGGACTAGCAAGAGTTAAGTCATACATGATCAACCTCGAGTTGCCAATCATGATTACAGCCCGTAGGCAGACATAAAGTAAAGTGCATCGAGCTAACAAGTGCTCGTCGGCTAAACGCCTCAAAAGAATATCAGTTAACAATACAGTAGGAGAAACAAAAAGAGAAAACCCACTCGTTGCCCGGGTTCCGTCTAGTGTTCACCATCGGGCTGGAAAGCAGGTAGATCCTTTGCTGCTGCTCCGGTATCTGGCCATACAAAATCAGCTGGGTCAGACCCCAGAAAGAGCAAGTGCCACAAAGGAGGCCACGAAATAAGAACAAAAGCCAGCAATCAGCACAATAATATAATTACATAATAAGAGACGGTAATTTAAGAAAAAAGACATGATAGTTAGATATAAAAGACAAATCTTGTACAGAATCGATAAAAGACAGAACATATGGAAAGGCATGACAGGATGATATACGATGAGATGACCATGGGACTATTCAGATAGCCAGGTTACAACCCGTAAACCAAACAAGGACCGGGGTTGTAACCCTTCGTCTGAACGGAACTTGGTCTCTCCCACCATTTATCGGCAAGATAAAATACGCGAATTCAAGACTTGCAATTAAACATGATTAAGGTAAAGCACGAGTAATCATGTCATGTCATGACCTTGCACAGGATCAGGACAGGACAAGAGGGACTAGACTCCATCCAATCAATCACGGCCAAGCAAGTACTACGGCTTACTACTTTAACTAACTAGGGTTATCACCGACCTGATTACTAACAAGATGCAATGAGAATTCCAAGTCCGGTTACCTGTTTGTTACTACCTGAATGCTCCCAGCAAGAAAAGGAAAAGATAGCATGATATAGCAGACACACTGTAGTAAGATACATGTGTCCTAAGGTACCACGCTCGACGGCGGGCTGGAAGTGCGCTCATCTCGACGGATAGCAACAAATCCCATGTATATATATATAAGGCCGGGACCAAAGGGGCAACAGGTAACTGGGAAATTTTCCATGAACTAATTGATCAATCTAGTCATTAACCTAGCCAGATTCAGTATGAATCCCTGACCGTGGGAACCAGGGAGTCACGTCCTAGACATGATGCAAGACAATACGAGTGGATTGCACAAGCAAGCAGGAACACCCACGGTGTCAAGACAGGTCAAGCTAAGTTATCAAGTCATGTCAAGTCAGGAGTGCGCCACCACGGGCCACTATCAAGTTATCAAGATAATTCATGTCAGGGTACTTGTCAGGAGTGCTCCACGACGGGCCACTATCAAGTCAGGTTGGTCATGTCAGGAGTGCACCATTACGGGTCACTGTTATGTTATGCTAGTTCCTTGTCATACCGTGCCATGTACAATAGTCATTCCAACATATTAAGTAAAATCAAGTTCATGACAAAAGGCGTAAGGATATAAAATGGGCGTAAAATATCTAATAAAATATCAATATACAGGGCTATTGAAGAGCCAAGCTCAAGAAATAAACAAATTCATCATAGACAAGTGGGTTGTGCAAGAGGGTCAGGGGTTGGGCTGCGCAGGGTATGCACTGCGCATGGAAGAGCTGCGCAAGAGTTGCCTTGCGCAAGGGTTACCTTGCGCAAGGGTAGACTGCGCAGAGGTAGACTGCGCAGATCAGGTTGCGCAGGAATGGATGGCGCAGGGTCAGATTGCGCATGAGATGGATTGCGCAGAAGTGGACTGCGCATGAGCAGATTGCGCATGGGCAGACTGCGCAGGAGCAGATTGCGCAGAAGTGGATTGCGCAGAAGTGGATTGCGCAGAAGTGGACTGCGCAGGAGCAGATTGCGCATGGGCAGGCTGCGCATGAATCCATGCGCAGTCGGGTTGAGCGCAGTTCGCCAAGGGGCAAGCTGCACGGTCGGCGCTGCACTAAAGAGCGCTGGCCGAGGGGGATGCGCAATCCAGCACTGCGCTAAAGAGCGCAGGCTGCAGGCTGCTACTCCAGGCCGAGAAGAACACCAAGAACACCAAAAATTCAAATTTTCATATCTTTGCCAAATCAAAGCCAAATCTAGATTTTCAAAGTTCTAACTTGAGTAAAATCGAATTCTCTTCCACATGGAAGCATCAAAATAAGCAAAAATCAAAGTTTAATAGATCAAAACCAAGGATTTTCGAAAATGGTTAAAACCTAGATCTAGAAGAATGGAAACTCCAAATCACAAAATGTCAAGTTCTAATGTTGATCTCCATGGCCTAATCTAGCTAATGGACAACTAAAAAGTGGTTCTCATGTGGTGGCAAGGTGCACTTGCCTAATGGGTTGGAGAGTTGTGTGGAGGAAGAAGAAGAAGAATTAATGAAGGAAAATAATGAGGAGAGAGAGTGTTAGGTGGAAATTTTAATAGGGAAGGATAAGTTGTGTTGAGGGTGGAGGTTAGCTAAGATGGTCCAATGCATAATAAACCAAACCAAACCAATTCCTTCTCCTATCCAAATAAAACCAAGCTCCATTAATCAGAATTAATCCAGGAATGATAAATGATAATTAAACTACAATGCTAAGTATGAAATATACCACAACTTAACTGGTCAAGAAAAAAAAATGAAAAAAAATACTGGTCAGGAATACAATCACGTATAAAATACGTATCACGAATTTCGGGGCACTACAGCTGTGATGAGTTTTCCTTAGCTTCCGCTGGTCCCCCAATAACACTTTATTACCTAAGTGTCATTAGGATATAGACCTGCATGGGCCACCACTAAAAACATGTCACGCCCCGCTCCCGAATAATTGGATACGAGTCGGACACACCCAGCCTTCGTCGTTGGACACGACGAAGTAAGCTGTACAATACTAAGGAAAACTCAAAGTCACAATGTAATGTAAACCAAACACAGCTTTTATAACGTTTCCAGAAATCACCAATATCCATAAGTGTTTTAAAATACAAACTCAGCCGGAGACAAATCCGGTCAAATGAAATAATATACAATAATGAATCTCTAAGATACAATCTCCAGAAAAATAAACTGAAATAAATAAAAAGCTGCAAAATCCAAGCAATCACCAGCTCCATGTAATCTCCCACTCACCTGCAACGATCCTATCAGGAAAAGAGCAAAGTACAACCCTGACTAGACAATATACAATGTAATCTGTAATCCAGAGTACAAGGTGAAATCAGAATACCAGAAACTAGAACATGAAATGAAAGTGAAACTGCGATACCAGAAAATGAAATGTAAAACTGCAGGAAATGGATGACAATCAAGATGCTAGACAATGAACACGGCTATCAATGTACAAGGCAATCAATCACGACAATCAATATGCAATTGTGACCATTTTGAAATATTAAAACTAATGTGTGACCGGCTTAGGAACAATCAATCAATCAATCAATGAGTCAATTCTACATGGTACGGCTTCATCGTACGTGACGTGTACGATTAAGCTATCTTCAATACTATATTGGGTGTGGTCACACAAAAGCTAATATTTCCCCCAATCCCGCAATGAACAATGACGCACAAGCAATGAACAATGGAATAAGACAATCGTGTGTAATTCGCGTCAGATATGAGAACATGGCACATGAAGGTAAGACAGAAAACAAGGTACAAGTTAAGTCAGTGTACTTGCCTCGGTTTGGTTGCACGAAAGTAGTACTGCATGGTTGTAATGAATCACCTGTTAATATTTGTACAAGTTATTTAGGGTTTAAACAACTAATATTGCTACAAGTTATCCATAAACTAGCTAAAGAAAAATATACTAGCTAACTATTATTTTTAGAAAATATATATAGCCTCGAAGAAATAATTATTAGTAAAAACTTTAATTATTTCTAGAATTATTAAAACATTTGTTAGTATAATAATATATTATGGTTTAATTACTATTATGCTAATTTACCATATAACAAGATCAACTAATTACAAATTAATATCAATTAATTAGTTTAACTATATTAATAATAAAATGTATCAACCTAACTTAATAACCAGCATGTTCCTAAGCCATCTAAGCTATCAAAATAAATGGGTTGGCCTTTCATGAATCTAAAGGTCAAGTGGGTTGGGGCTTTTCGGTTTAGAAAGGGCAAGCTGAGACTTAAATAAAAGCAAAAAGTATAATTAGTGATAAAGAAAAACCAAACTCTCTCATAACATAAACTCTATTCTGTCTTCCCATGTGAGCCCGGTCAAAGGTTGGCGTGCACTTCGAAATTTGAAGGAGCCAGAAAGTTGTGAGTGGTTTATCAGGTCGGACAGGTCCTCTCAGTTCTGTTTGAAACCCAAGAAATAATGAGTACTCAGTACAAAGAGGGAAGTATGAGAGCTTTCTCTCTCCTTCCTTAATTCTATTCTCACTACACAAAATCCCATTCAACCAGCCGAACAAAAACAATCTCCCACTCCTTCTTCTCACATAAATTATTCTATTCTATTTATGCAATTCTCATTCTCTACACAGACTACACTCTTCAGCCGAACAACATTTCCTCACCATTTCGTTCACTCTCTTCCTATCTTTCTCATTCTTCCTCACCTACCAAACAAAATCTGCCCAAAATTATTCCCACAACTTCTCACTTCTAATCTCAGCCTCTTCACTACAAAACCTAAAATAGCACATCCTTTCACTCATCAACATCTCTAGTCACACGCTTCCCTCTCAAGAAAACCCAAGCATCTAGAAAAGAAAAACTGAACATGAAGGAAAGAACAGAAGGAGGAGGAGACGACTCACCCAGGCTCAGTGGCTTCGTCAACCCGAGCGGAGGCTAGGCGCGATCCTCGAGGTAACCGACGCTCTCCACGAGGGTTCGCGTAGTCTTCGAGATGGCGGCTGAAACTCTCGGATCTGACTTCTCTGCCTCGATCGGTGGCTCCTCGGCTCTCGAAGAGTCCGCTCGGTCAGATCTGGAAGGAGACGGAGTGGTCGTTCGTTGCAGCGTCGAGGAGGCAGTAGATGTTGGCTTGGGTTCTGGCGCTGTGACGTGACGGCGATCCCGCGGTTGGCTATGCGGCAGTGTAGTCTTCGTGCAGGCGCATCAATCGAGGCCCCGGGCTCCGGTGTCGCAGCCGTGGCGTCGACGAGCTACAGTGGCTGGCGCACGACGGGGCGAGGACTCCCGTGCTGATCTGACTCTGGGGTCGGCTTCGATTCGATGGGAGATCTCAGGAAGGCGGTGGCGCTCCTTGCTCGGCGGCACTCCGACAAGATTCCCGACGAAGCTCGATGCGATTGGCGGTGGTGTTCGGCCACAGCAGTGACAGAAGAGAGAGAAGAAAATGTAGAGAGAGAGAGTGATGTGAGAGAGTACTGTGCTGTCAGGAATTTGTCATGATTGTGCATAGCACTGCGTGTCAATTTTTTTTTTTTGAAATCCCACGCACACACACAATTGGGGGACTCGAACCTTGCCGGTCCCTCCGGGTGTCCGCTCTAATACCACTAGGCTAGAGAGCTCGGACGTGTCAATTTATAATAAAATAATATTATGTGTGTGTGTGCAGAGATGGGAGTGGCAGGATGGTAATAAAATATAGATCTGGGTGTTTTCAATAATGGCAGTGCTGTAATTAGAGACAGATCTGAGGGCATAGAAAATAGTTGTAACTGATTTTCAAAATTCAAAATAATAATAACAGGTTTTTCACCATCAATAGGAACATGATTTTCGAAATTGTAATGTTCCCTCCAACAGTTTTCAAAACGGAAAATGCTAAGTTTACTACCAAATTTTTACAACCTTCTTACAACTACTCTCTCCCACCCCTTACACATGGGTCCCACCGGGTCCCACCACCACTCTCACCCCCCCTGCTACATGGGCTCCACCCAGCCCCACCATTTTTTTCCCTCCTCCAATCGAAGTCCGACACGTGTCCGGTTGTAGGGAAGTTGTAAATTTTGGTTGTAGGCATAGCAAAGCTCTTTCAAAACAGGTTTTTAAATTCAAAATAAATTTCGGTTCCAAAACAATTTAAATTCAAAATAATGACAGAATTAGTTAATAGTTATGCAATTAATAAAATCAATTCTTCTTTAATAGATTTTCAATCAATTCCTAACAGATTTTCAAATTCTAATTAATTTAATTATTATCAACTAATTACAGAATTAGTTAATAGTTATGCAATTAATAAAATCAATTCTTCTTTAATACATACTAATAATAATTCCGAAAAAATGGTCAATAATATTATTCGTCTCTCAAATAATATTATTAAGAAATCAAATAGAATATTTTATATAAATATTCATTTAGCTACAAAACTTTACTTAAAATAAAATTTGTTTTTATTAACACAAAACAATTACGTGATGCACTCTATTGGAAAACTTCCAACATAAATCAAACCATTAGAACTATAACAATAGTATTTAAAAATATTTTCAAATTGAGAAAATTATTAACACTCAGAATTCGTCTAATCAACTCTTCAATCAAAAATAGATTTTTATAAAATAATATGAAATCCGAAGAAAAATTTAGAAAATTTCCAAAATTTACCGAATATAATTTTGGGAGTTACAAAGTCGATGGTAAACTCGATCTCTCGCTCTGGCGGCATCTCCGGAAGCTCTTCTAGAAAAACATCTGGAAACTCTTTGACTATCCGAGGTAACTGTACTATTGCTACTGTCATCCGCAACATTGGAGGAGAAGGTTCAACTTCGCCTCGGAAGAAGGAAAACTCTGGCTTGCCTGGAATGCTAAAAATAATCCTGCCAATGTGGCAGTCTATCCTAGCATACTGGTCCCTCAACCAATCCATCCCTAAGACCACATCATAATCGGTCATCGGAAACTTTATCAATCTAGCGGGGAATTCTCTACCGCTAACTACGATCTGACACGAGGAAAACACTCTATCTACTTCCACAAGTCCGTTACCAGTAAGTATATTGAGCCTTACTGGTAATGACTCGGGCTCCAGTCCTACCCGTGTCGCGAATCGTGCAAACATAAATGAATGCGATGCACCAGAGTCAAATAATACTGAAGCTGGAAAGGTGTTGACGAGAATAGTACATACCACTACCTCACCTGGTGCTACTCCTTCCTCGCAGGTTCGAGACCTGCATGGGCCACCACTAAAACCATGTAACGCCCCGGAACCAGAATACTGGAGAGCAGAGGCGTACATAGCCAGCTACGTATATTGAAGCGCAACCCACCTCGCTATACGGTTACGGCTGTCTAGATACATGAGGGTTTAACTACAAGCCAACGGTCTCCTATGGTCATGAACAAGCCTATTGTCTCAATCTCAAGCAAGCAATAATAGTTACAAGATGCCAGAGCACCAAATATATAATAGCAAGGCGTCCCATATATTACATATTGGATGATCATGAAGCTAGTCGTTACAAAATGTCAGGACTAGCAAGAGTTTAGTCATACATGATCAACCCTAAGATCTGTCAATCATGTTACAGCCCGTAGGCAGACAGTAAATAAAGGTGCAATACGAGCTAACATGCTCGCCGGCTAAACGCCTCAAAAGAATAATTTTACAATAAAGTGGGAGGACAAAAAAAAACCACTCATTGCCAGGGTTACGCCTGGTGGTCACCATCTGGCTGGAAGACAGGTGGATCCTCTGGTGCTGCTCCGATATCTGGCCACACAAAACCAGCTAGGTCAGAACCCAGAAAGAGCAAGTACCACAAAGGAGGCTTCACTTAGGAATTAAAACCAGCATATCACAATAGAATATTAAGAATAAATAATAAATAAAGAACTGATAATAATAGAGATAACAACAGTAAACTTAGTACGAAGAAACCATTCAAGTAGCCAGGTCACAACCCTTAAACCAAACAAGGACCGGGGTTGCAGCCCTTCACCTGAATAGAAACCCGTCTCAAATACTATTGGTACAGTGGAGTCAATAAACGAAGAGAGGACACAGAACTGCTCCGGGAGCCAGGTTACAACCCTTAAACCAAACAAGGACCGGGGTTGTAACCCTTCGCCTGAATAGAACTGGACCCATGATCTTTATTGCTAAGACCTGCATAATTAATCATGGTATTAAGGCAAGGTAAAACATGACGAACATGGCATGGGATTGTAATAAGACAATAAACGAAGAGAGAACACAGAACTGCTCCGGAGCCAGGTTACAACCCTTAAACCAAACAAGGACCGGGGTTGTAACCCTTCGCCTAAACAGAACTGGACCACCGATCGTTATTGTTAAGGCAAGCATCAATAATCATGTCATGTCACAATCTTGCACGAAATTAGGATAAGACTAAGCTAGAATAAACTTCATCCAATCAATCACGGCCAATCAAGAGTACGGCTTGATACTTTTAACTAACTAGGGTTATCACAGGCCTAGTTACTAGCAAAATGCAATGAGATTATCCCAACAGCCCCAAGCCCTGCAGACCATCCAGGTTATCCGGATCGAATGTCTGTTTATGAAGGATGCAACACGTGACTGTGTGCTGGAAATGTACCCTACTCGTCGGTAGGCTACAAGTCCACTTAAGCGCCCAGATAACGGGATTGCCTGTAGCTGGGAAATCTATTCATAGCTACTGGATTATTCTAGTTATTAGCCTTAGTTGAATTCAGTAGGTACCCCTGACCGTGGTACTCAGGGATCCCATCCTAGACATGATGCAAGACAGTTCTGGTTTATTGGTACAAACGCAATCGCCCATGGTGTCTAAGTCATTCATACTTATCATGTCAGGCTAGCTGTCGTAACAGCATATCGAGACTTATTATATCAGGTTTACTTGTTAAGAGTACGCCACGGCAGGCCACTATCGTGTCCATGGAACATATCAGAATTTACATAAAATAAGTACAAAGGTGACATTCAATTAATAATAATAATAATAATAATAATATAATAACAAAAGAGAACAAGGCTGGGGAAGGAGCCATGCGGCTAATTAGATTCATGCGGCAGAGAGCATACACGCTTATGCGGCTGGGACAGCGCGCTCATGCGGCTGGAAGTGGGCAGGCGCATGCGGCTGATCAGGAAGGACGAGCCTATGCGGCTAGGGGAGAAAAGCAATGTCATGCGGCTCAGGAAGGAACTCAGGCTTATGCGGCAGTGGGGTCAAGGGCAGCTCATGCGGCTGCGGATGATCGGGTCGTATGCGGCTGCGGATGATCGGGTCGTATGCGGCTGCGGATGATCGGGTCCATGCGGCTGGAAGTGCCACGGCTTTATGCGGCTAAGGAGGCTGGCGTTCATGCGGCTAGAAGTCAAGGACAGCATATGCGGCTGAGAAATACGTTAAGCATATGCGGCTGCAGGTATTAGAGTTCATCAGGGCTCATGCGGCTCGAGGATGAATCAAGCATATGCGGCTGTGCTCAATTGGAGTCTTATGCGGCTGCATCAAGTGGAGTCTTATGCGGCTGCGAATTGCCCAAGCCTTATGCGGCTGGAGTTCGTCCTAGTCATGCGGCTGAAATGCCATACTGCCTTTATGCGGCTGTGTTGGTGCATGCGACTAGAAATGGAACTTGCCGCATAAGGCTATGCGGCTAAGTTCATGCGGGAGGAAACTATGTGCAGCTGGAACTGTTCTTCTTCTCCAAATTTCCGAGAAGAAGAGCACCATGAAGCCATGCTTCCAAGCTCCATAAAACCTTCATCCAGAGTCCAAATCTGAACTTCTATAGGTCAAAATAGGGTAGAATAAAATTCTCTACAACATGGAACCATCAAAACTTGGAATTAACAATGTTAAGTAGATCAAAACCTAAGAAATTTGAAAATGAAATAAACTTAGATCTATATAAATTAAGCCATGGAAATTAGAAATGCTAAGTACTAAAGTGTGTTAGAATATCGAGAGGAAGAGAATGGAACAATAAAAACAAAGTTCCTCTATGAAGCAAGCTGCACTTGCCTAAGCTCTCTTCCTGATAGGTGAAGAAGTAATGGTGGAGAAGAAGAAGTAATGAAGGGAATTAATGAGAAGAGAGAGAAGGGAGTGGGTTAATAAATGGTGAGGAGGTGGTAGGTGGGATTCACCCCTTGGTTCATGATGAACCAAGGCAACCCAAGCCTAGCCGAACCAACCCAAAATAGACCAAGCCATGAAATGCGAAGATAAGCCAAGCAAGGGACCATGCAATACAAGATAAAATACGTACACGTATTTCAAAATACTTAATACGAACTATAGGCATTACAGGGGTTGAACCTATTAGGACAAAGAGTTCAAAATTAGTTTTTGTCAATCTTGTAATTTCATCTGAGTTATAGAGATTGGAATTTGTCCAGGTGAAATAGTCACCGTCATATACTTGTCTTTATCTGTGCTTGGTGTCCGTTAGACGGAGGTTGGTTATTTCAGGTGGGTTGGCCTAAGTTTTCGCTGTGGCAACGTCTCAGACACGGTATCGGAGCGCAGAAGGGCGTATCCGATTTCCAACATCTGGTATCAGAGCTTTGAAGGTTCTGGCAACCATGTCTACGGAGCAGATGAACACTCGTATGATCATCCTCACAGGGAAAAACTTGGCGATTTGGAAGCCAAGGATGGAGGATCTACTCTGGTGCAAGGACTTGCATGGTCCGTTGGAGGGCGACAATGTAAAGCCAATGGAAAAAGCTGCTGAAGACTGGAAACGACTAGATCGGAAGGCCGTTGGATTCATTCGCCAATGGTTGGATAATTCGGTATTTCACCACGTGTCTATGGAGAGTTCAGCAAAAGCATTATGGGAGAAGCTGTATTCGTTGTACGAAAGGAAGACGTCTGGCAACAAGGCGTTTCTTATTCGCCCACTTTTCAACTCGAAGTACACGGAGGGTGCCCCAGTGGCACAACATCTGAACGAGGTTCAGGGTATCATCAATCAGCTGTCTACGATGAAGATGGTGATTGATGATGAGCTTCAGGCCCTACTGCTCTTGAGTTCTCTGTCGAAAAGCTGGGAGACGTTGGTGTCGGTGAGCAACTCCGCGCCTGATGGAGTTGTCACGATGGAGGCAGTCAAAAGTAGCTTGTTAAATGAGGAGGTCCGACGCAAGCAAGTGAAATCGTCATAGGAGTCCGCTCTGGTGACTTTCTACGGGAAGGAAAGACCCAATTCACAGGCGAGGACAGAAAAAATTCTCGGAATCTTGCGATTGTGGACCGCAAGGAGGGCTGCTATGACTATGGCGAAAGGAGTCATATCAAGAGGAACTGCATGAAGCTCAAAGCTGAGAAGGTAAAAGGCAAGGACGATCAGGAGGATCTCATAGCAATGGGAGATATCATCATCGCAGCAATCGACGTAGAGGAACCTTGTGGCATGTGGCATGACAGCGACTGGGTCATGGACACGGGGCATTGCTTCACGTCACTCCAGATAGGAGGATCTTCACGTCATACCGCGGCGACAGGTTTGGACGTGTAAAGATGGACGACAAAGGGACAGTTGCAGTTGTAGGCATCGGTAATGTGCACTTGACAACGGAGCTCGGTGAGAAGCTCGTTCTCAAGGGTGTGAGACATGTACCGAGTTTGTACTACAACTTGATTTCGGTAGGGAGGCTGGCAGATGATGGTTGTCGCAGTCTGTTTGGGGACAAATATTGGATGCTTGTGAAGGGTTCCCAACAGCTGGCTCGGAAAGATTTGTGTTGTGGCATGTACAGGCTCAAGCTGTTGAGCTGTACAGGTAGGCCACAAACACCGGATGGAGGCTCGAGGGGTGCTCGACAGGAGGTGGATCGTCGAGAACTTGCTGAGGAGGGGCTTCAAGGTGCTTTGAGGGATACAGAGGATTCGGTTCGTCGAGACAAAACGACGGATGGTGGTGAGTCAAAGATTGAGGGTCAGTCTGTCGGTCACATGACAGCTGGTCGGTCTCCAGGTAGGGGTTGCTCTACGAATTCGATTTTGGCGACGGGTGGTTTGCCACAGCTTCACGGAGCGACATCGGTTTCAGCAGTTCGAAGCCAGGAAGGTGATCAAGGTTTGCAGCAAACTCAATCTGAGACGGAAGCATCATCATTCACACAGTTCAGGAGGAGCTGTGGGTCATCGACGGCATGCACAGTACGTGATGTTCTGCTCGAGGACGCATGTGTATGGAGGAGCTTCAAGTTCAGACACGAAGGTGGGCAGGTTCAGGAGTTCGAATCTAAGGAGGACCGCACCGTCTGCTTGGTTGGGCCAGCCAAGGATGAAGAAGCTCGTCGGAACATTAACACTTTCTGGTGGAATACAGAAGTCGGGGACAGACAGCCGAGACTTGCGGTGAGGCTGATCGTCAGGGACTTCGGTCTTGATCGTGTTATTGATATTGGCAGGATCTCAGTAGTGCAAGAGGTGTTACGCATGGCAGCTAGAGTCGACGTGAAGGTCAAGGAGCTTGAGACGAAGGAAGATACAAAGTAGCTCGGAGGATCGAAGATCAGTGGCACGGGGGAGCAAGAACTCTGTCGCATGACGACAGGCATGGAGTCCAGTTGAGGAGCGATGGGGTCAATACCCTCTCATCAGACTGGATGGGGAGATTGTTGGAGTCCAGTCTGAATTTGGTAATAACATATTTATGGAGTCCAAATCTGATTAAATATTTGATTTAATTTGATTTGAATGTCCATAATTAGTGTTGGACTATTTTAGATATAATAGGATTCTTATTTGAGGGTTTCTTATTTAAGAGATCCTATTATAATCTAAAATAGGATGTTGATGGGCTATTTTAGGTGTAGTAGGATTCTTATTTGAGGGACTTCCTATTTAAGAAATCTTATTATGACCTAAAATAGGTTTTTCTCATCGTATATATATGGGGTGAGGGTGGAGGCACAAAATACAGCACAAAAGTAGAGATTCGAGGTGCTCGTCTATAGAAAATTTAAGAGAAAGTTTCGCACTTTGCTCTTAGGACTTCGTCATCCAAGACAGAAGGAAGAAGAGATCTAATTGAGGGGTCGTCAACTTCGGTTAGGGAGATTACTACGGGTTGGTGAGCGATTTCAATTGTAATCTTTCTTTTCTTCTTGAGTGTGGTGAGGGGGTTGAACCTATTAGGGCAAAGGGTTCAACATTAGTTTTTGTCAATCTTGTAATTTTATCTGAGTTATAGCGATTGAGATTTGTCCAGGTGACGTAGTCACCGCCATATACTTGTCTTTATCTGTGCTTGGTGTCCGTTAGACGGGGGTTGGTTATTTCAGGTGGGTTGGTCTAAGTTTTTGCTGCGGCAACGTCTCAGATATGGTATCGAAGCGCAGGAGGGCGTATCCGATTCCCAACACCAATTGGAATTCCAAAAGCCTACAAAGTACACATACATTAAGACTTGGAAAATAGGAGGAGAAGTATATACTTCTCTTTGTGGAGGAGAACGATATTGTGCCCTTCAATTAAACAAGCATTCCATTTCCACTTCTCTACAATGTCATCAAAATTGAGCATGAGAGATGGTAGAACAAGAGTATTTGAATGGCTGTGCTCACTTGTGGTTTTCTGTAACAAAGTCGATGACTAGCTTTTTTCGTTGGAAGGGGTCATCAAACAGAGTACCTGAAGAAACAGTGAACGCTTATAATGCAACACCTGGCTTGGTCGAGATAGCTACCTATTAGAGGAAAATCTGCAAGTTTAACTTACCTATGCCGGTTTAAGGCACTTTTATGTGATGTGAAGACAGTGTGTGGCATTTATCCGTGATACAGGGTCGGCCTTGGGGTAAGTCAGACAAGACTTCAGGCTTGGACAACCCTCTTGCTTATGGCAACCATAGGCTCAACGTGATCCTAACAAATGTCGGGGTTGCGAGTGACCCTCCATGATCGACCTACAATAAGGATCAAGGGACAACCAAAACTAGTTCCGGATAGGACAACCCAACCCAGTGGGCCGGCCCTGCCGTGATAAAATCCTAAAGTCAGGGTCGGTCATGAGTTTTTGGATGCCTCGAACAAAAGTTAAATGGTGCCCCCTCGAAAGAAAATAAAAACTAAAAAAATTGTAAAAAAGGAAAAGCAACCTGCCTTGAACTCCCTTTACATAAAAAGTGTAAGTGAAAATCACCTTTGCTAAATGAGTCCTTCTATCAAATTGGATGAACGCCAATATTTGAGATACTACAAACGGTTATATATATATAAGGACTTGTTTTAGTGCCCCTCAAAATTTTGGACCATGGACGGTTGTCCGGTCCACCCTAGGTCAGGGCCGACCCTGCCTAAAGTGTGCGTTAAGTGGGATTTCATGTCACATCCTTAGGGGCTATGACCGACCTCGAGTGGTTCTTAACAAACTAGAATGGAAGAAAGGACTGAAACAACCAACCCCAAAAATTTGGATCGAAGGCTATGTTGTTGTTGTTGAAGTGATATGTAGCTCTTCCATCATCTTTCACCATGAGCATTTTGGTTCCATAACCAGCAAAAATATGTAGTCGGTCGCCCTAGCTACAGACGCCCATCCATCCTTCTTCGGGATAGAGTACTCAAACCTAAGTCCCTTCCCCACCTTAACCATCTCCGTGCCATCATTCTCGACCCATAACTTCAATGCTATCAACACTTATTTCACTCCAAACCTGCTTCTTTCAACACCAAGGCCTTCAGGTCGCACAATACCAGGGCCGGCCCTTTGCAGATAGGATAACTGCTTAGGATCCAAAATTTTAAGAGGCACTCGGAAAAAAAAAATCGCTAATATTTTAAATATTAATGTTCATACAATATAACATAATAATTTATTATTTTTGACTTAGGGTGTGTCTGGTAAACCGTATTTGGAGGTGGAATTTAAATTTTTATGGATTTGGAGACAAATTCATGGAATCCTATGTTTGGTTGGAGATGGATTTGGATATGGAAAGTATGACAAAATCCAAAACTTGGATTTGGTTGGATTTTGGAGAAAAAAAATAATTATTCTTTAATAATTTCGTTAAAATATTTATTATTTAATAATTTTGTTAAAAATTAGTAAATTAAAAATTAGTTAATCTTTAATAATTTCTTTAAAAATATTTCTTCTTTAATAATTTCGTTAAAAATTAGTTAATTAATAAAAAAAACTATTTTATTAGTATTATTAATTAATAAAAAATAGTATTATTAATTAAAAAAATTAGTTAATTAGTTAATTTCGCTATAATCATAATTAATAATTTATTAGTATTATTATAATATTAATTAACAATTTGCTAATTAGTTAATAATCATAATTTACTAGTATTATTATATTATTATTATAATATTAATTAATAATTTATTAGTATTATTATAATATTAATTAATAATCATATCCTATGTTTAGTAATAATAACTAATCGTCAATTATTATAATTAATAATAACTAATCGTCAATTATTAATTATTAATTACTAATCGTTAATTACTAATCGTTAATTATTTATTTTATAAATAATAATAACTATAATTAATCATAATTAATTAATAGCTTAATTATTGATCATGACTATAATTTAATTATTAATCATAAATTCAAATCCTATGTTTGTTTGGAGTTGGATTTGAATCTTGAAATCCATGATTTGGATTTGGAGGATTTTCAAATCCAAATCCAAATAGTGAAATCCGGTTACCAAACAAGCCCTTACACCTCCGCTTTAAAAGGACACAGGTTCAAGGTTTAGTGTTGTTGGCCTTGTCTTTTTTTCCCTTAAGAACTTTTCAGTTTTTTTAATGTATGTACATTTTTTTTTAAAGGTTGACCATTTTAAATTTTATTCACGACACCCACAAACTCACTGGCCCTGAGCAATACTATCAGAATTTTGGTCTCCAAATTGTCTAACGTTAGTGTTTGGGTCTCCAAATCACTATTCACGTAGACTAGTAAACAGTGATTTGGAGACCCAAATTCTAATATCAAACTCTAATGTCGGACAATTTGAAGACACATACTCTAATATCAACTATTACTAAATAACCCTTTCATGTACTCCTAAATACCACCATGAATAATTTGATTCACTTAGCCTCGTTTGGTTCGCGGAATGGAAGGAAAAGAAAATCAATTTCTTGATATTTTCTTTTCTTTGGAAAATTATAATTTCCAATGATTTTTCTTTTCCATGTTTGGAAATGCCAAGAAATTCGGAAAGATAAGTGAATACTTCAATATGGAAAAGTGATTCCTTACTTGGATGGATGGAATCATTTTCTCCCGTAATTTTTCTTCCATTTCCTCCTCAATTCCTTTGGCACCAAACATAGAAAAGTAATCACTTTATTTTTCCAACCCGATGATTCCGTGAACCAAACGAGGCCTTAGTCTCATCCTCTCTATATGATACCTCCAAGGCCCTTCTTTAGTTACATATTTGCTCGTCTACTTCCCACCAAAGCTCACACTCCTCAGCGACCATGCTCCAAAGTACATATGTTCATGCAAGTCGCTATGCTCCAAGTACATATGATCAAAGCAAATCACTACCCAAACTGAATGCTCCCTGTGTGTGTGTGTGTGTGTGTGCGGGGGGGGGGGGGGGGGGGGGGGGGGGATACATCATCTCTCGACTTACATTACGTTCTGCCTTCTATTTCTCAACTTACATTATGGTTTTACCTATACTAGATTTTGGTGCCATTTTGCATGATACAATCGACCGGTCACATTTCTCTCAGATACAATATTCATCTAAAGTTCGACATATTTATGTTGCAGATAGCCATGCCTCTACCGTCACCGGAAGATGAGTCGTTCATGTGAAGTGCCACTTCCGCCTCTTTATAATTTCTATTATTATTATTATTAAGCTCTCCAAAAATCAAAAACTTCCGAACTCTGATCTGAAACCGCTTGAAGTATCAAAACTACCAATATTCATGCTCATAAGAAAGGTCGAAATCAATTCTGGTACTGCGAATCTTGATTTTTTTTCCTCTAGTGTAAATATGACACTTGTGTTTATGTATGATTGCGTCTGTATTATGACATATATTTCTAACATTTTGTCAAGTTATCAAGTAATATCAAGACTAGACTATTCAAGCCAGCAAACCAATATCCCAAGCAATACTATGCCACCGTTAAGAGGGGCATTACACTGGGAGCGAATCAACATGAAAGATGTTATAATCTCGCTTTGAACAATGAGACATTTTTCTGACATTCTAAGGGCCATGTCAGTTTCTAAAAAATAGAGAGGTCTAAATCTAAAAATGGAGATTTTATATTAGTAATAATGCGGAGATTAATTTTTTTGGACATTTCGGTATTTTGGGTCATATGCAATTATGTTAGATTGTTAGATTATATTTGTAATGTAAATATGGTCCATAAGCCCAAATGTAGACACTATATATATTGTAACAAATCCTAGCAATGAGAAAGAGGCATTATTATTTCCTACATGGTATCAGAGCAATGTTCTGAAAAACCCTAGCCGCCAAAACCTATCTTCCTTCTCCTCCACCCGCGTCCGATCCGGCGCCCGACTGCACCGGCCAATCCGATTCCCGCGCGGCGCCCGATCCGGCGCCCCTCCTCCCGACTAAACAAGCCGGCGCCCGACTGCACCGGCAAACCCGATTCCGCGCGGCGCCCGACCCGGCGCCCCTCCTCCCGACTGAACAAGCCGGCGTCCGACCTGACAGCCGATCCGCGCCGATCCTGACAGCGCCGATCCGCGCCCGACCGCGCTGATTCGCGCGCCTGACCCCGTCCATCAGCGGCAGATTCGTCGACGTTGTACAAATTTTTGTACACCCGACATCCGCTCGCCCCTTCGCGCCAGATCCGGCGCCACTGATCGCGGCCGATTCGTCGCCGATCCCGTCCATCAGCGGTCGATTCGTCGGAGTTGTACAAAAATTTTGTACACCCGACATCCGCAATGGCAGATGATGCTGCGTCCAGCTACTCCGTCGCGACTGGCGGTGGCGATGCACACAACCCAAATTATCCTAATCCGAAGGATCCATATTTTCTGAGTTCTGTTGATCAACCAGGAAATATCATTACTCCTATTATTTTCCGTGGATCGAACTATGCTGAGTGGTCTCGGTCGATACGTCTCTCCCTGATCTCTAGGCGAAAGATCACTTTTCTGGAGGGTACTGAAGTCAAACCTGTTAATGATGCTAGCAAATTGCTTGATTGGAGATGCGTGCAAGCACTATTGGTTCAATGGGTTCTTAATACCATTGATTCGTCTCTGAAGAAATCTTTGCCGTACTTTGAGAAGGTTTATCCATTGTGGAACTTGTTGGAAAAAAGATTTGTTGTTAGCAATGACACTCGGAAGCAACAAATTAAGGTGGCTTTGGCTGAGTGTAAACAAACGGCTTCAATGTCTGTAGAAACCTACTTTAGAAATTTGCAGTCTTTGTGGGATGAACAAGCTGCTTATTTCCCATTGCCTTCTTGTACCTGTGAACTTGCTGCAAAGCTACAGGCTATGAGGGATGAAGACCACTTTCAGGACTTTATGTATGGGTTGAATGATGAATTGTATGGTCATACCCGATCAAATCTTCTGGCTCAGGATCCTCAGCCAAGTTTAGATCGGACATATCAGGCAGTCCGTAAGGAGGAGGATATGCGAAAAACTCAGGTCCAATCCGCTGCTAAGGAGGTGTTGACGCTGGCTATCAAGACTTCACCTCGTCCGTCTTCTACTTCTAATAGTAGGACCTCAGATTCCAGGGACAAATCAGGTATGATCTGTACTCATTGCAAGAAAACAGGTAATGATGTTGCAACTTGCTTTGCCAAGATTGGCTATCCAGAGTGGTAGGAGACTCGTCCTCGGCGTGAGGGCGGACGTGGTGCTGGTGGTGGCAGAGGCCCGGCACCACTGCAGAGACGTGATGGGGGTCGTGGTGCTGGTGGCGCAGGGGTTGTTCATTATGTCGCCGCTGCTGGTCATGGTGTCCCTGCTGGTCGTGCTGGGAGTTCGGCGGATATGATGCATGGAGGGTATCCTTCACCACTCTCAGGTGAACAATGGCAGAAACTGATGAGCTTGTTGGGTAACGACAATTCTTCCAACCCTGGTTCTTCAAGCTCTGATACCATGTAGGAAATAATAATGCCTCTTTCTCATTGCTAGGATTTGTTACAATATATATAGTGTATACATTTGGACTTATAGACCATATTTACATTACAAATATAATCTAACAATCTAACAAATTACATGCTCAGAAACAGCTATGACATTTTTGACAACAACAACAAAAGAAAGAAAGAAAGAAAAAAAGATAAAATGGGGTGTAAGAATTGGAGGTTGCAACAATTTGAGAATGTTGGATTCTAATACTTTGTCAGTCAAGGTGTTCGGAGAAAAAAGAAGAAGGAACGTAGGATAAATGGAGATTTAGGATTAGATTCGGTTAATAATGGAAGAATGAACTCTCTTTATCTTATTGGAGGGATATTTTTGTCCATAGAAATAACTTGTGGGGCTATCCGACAGGAAAAAAAAAGAACGCTACAAACTTGTTGGTAGTTGGTGTTATTGCCGAGGCACAATTTTCGATGGAAAATTCTGAAACTGAAACAATTGTAAAGACAACGTTTCAAAAACAACACCTTAAAGAAGATGTGCAACAGAGATCCTGGAGGATTCTGAATTACGAGGATCTAAAAAGATTCTACGTAATACACAAAAAATCTAAAGAGACTTTTGTGCAAGCGACTATCGGCAGTAGAGCTTCTAAAAAGAAGTTACTGTAAAAGGCAACAGCAGCGATGACAGGAGAGAATGAAATGCTGGGGTGAATGAACCACTGTTGCTCAAAGCTTTATTCGTCCCACACGAGCACGAACAGCTTCCAGGAACCAGCAAGTTCACGAAGAACTTCTGGAACGCTCGTAAGTCAATATTTGAGACTTGAACGGGCTTTCTGGACTTTACAGACTCCCTTCACTCTCTTCTTGGTGCATCTTTCAAAGGAGGCCAAGGGGCTCTATTTATAGAGTGGAGTTGAGACTTCACCTCTTCTCCTATCCGATGTGGGACTAAAATACCAATACTCAAAAATAGAGTTTGATATTTTAGATCATCCCACAATCAGCATAGAAGTGTGCCAGTCCACGCCTACCCCCCGAACACTCCCGTGCATGCACGAGACATCCTGGAGTCCGTGTCCGAGTCCGAGTTCGCACAACAAAAATTAACTTGCATCCTTGTTAGATTTAATCCTTTTTCCTTCTAGAAAAATACTTCCACATGGCACAAACTTGTGCCCCACTACAGCTCATGTGCACACCTCAACACATGCAATGCATTATATTGAGATACTCACCATTTGGTGTAGCCGATGTGGGACTATCTTTTCTAGTCCAAAGGCAAAAACACCAACAATCTCCCACATATCTCAATATATGGGTTGAGCGTTCCCCACAGTGACTGCCCATCATGCATTAGGAGAGATGTCCCTACGACTTGAATCTTCCCGCATAGGTTAAATAACAGCATGATACAAGAATGGACTAAGCCTTGAATTCTGTACCATAACTGCAATTCTTCCTACTCACATAATGACATCAACTGTGCTTCTGGCTGCACATTGAAGGCCCTGTGCCAGCCTGGTTTCAGTGTATAATTTTGGGCGTCTACAAGTTTACCCTCAAGAGACGGCCTGATATCTCTTTCCATACACTATAGGTGAGTTCTTTATTAAAGAGATATGGCATGAAGCCTTGCGCTTCCTTGCGGTGCTACGCCGCTATGACATGGCCTGAAGCCGAGGCATTACCCCTACCTGGGAACCTCATCGTAGTGTCATACTACTGTAGCATGAGGTCACAAGCCTCTTTGTAGTGCCAAACTACCCAGCATGAAGCCTAAGGCTTCCTTGCGGTGTTACACCGCAACGACATGGCTTGTAATGCCGAGGCTTTACCCCTACCTGGGTACCTCATCGTGGTGTCGTGCCACTGTAATATGGGGCCATCCTCCCCTTTGTAGTGCTGTCTACAACTCTTTAATTACGTCATACAGCACTAGGCTACCTGCCTATTTGCGGTGCTATGCCGCTATGACTTGGCTTGCAAAGCCGAGGCATTACCCCTACCTGGTGGAGTCACCCCACTGTAGCATGGAGTTTCACTCCTTGTAGTGCTGCTCTACCGTGCTTCCTGTAAAGCACACCAGGCATTCACTCTGTCTGAGAACTCATTAAGGCGTTTAAGCCAACCTTCCACAGGATCTATTTTTTTCCGCAGAAAATACATAGTAGACAACAGTGGTTATGGGTCCGTATCCTTTTCATGTTCCAGAAAACAAGTACCCACTGTTACCTGATAGTTTCCCAGTCAGTGATCCTCCTTTGAACCAAAAGTTAGATGCCTAGTAGATTTCTTTTTGAACTAATAGCATAAAATTTTATGGTAGGATTACAAAGACACACTATCAGAATGCCTTCAAGCCCATTTTACAAGCTGTGTCATCGACCAGCTGGCGCTTGAGGCCCTTGGTGAACGGATCCGCCAGGTTCTTCTGACTTCGAACATCAATCACTGCAATAACACCTCTCTTGATAAGATCGTGTACTGCTCTGTGCTTCAACCGCACCGTTCTCTTCTTCCCGTTGAAGAGTTCATTTGATGCCACTGTTGCTGCCGCCTGGTTGTCACAGTATATCGGTATTGTCGGTATCTGAGCCCCAACCACCGGAAGATCATACATGAGCTCCCGAAGCCACTCTGCTTCATCTGCAGCAGCATCCAATGCAAAGAATTCAGATTCCATGGAGGAGCGAGATAACATAGTCTGCTTCTTCGACTTCCACGATATAGCAGCTCCGCCCATGGCGAATACGAATCCACCTGTGGAATACTCGCTCTCCATATCTGAACACCAGCTAGCATCACTGAAGCCTTCCACTACTGACGGATCTCCGCTGTAGAAAAGTGCATATGTCTGAGTTTTCTTGAGATATCTCATAACACGCTTCACAGCTTTCCAGTGCTCAACGCCTGGATTACTAGTGAACCGACTCAGCATTCCCACGGCAAAAGCTATGTCAGGCCTTGTGGCAGTAGTAGCGTTCATCAAGCTTCCGATGACGCTAGCGTACTTCAACTGCCTGACGCTTTCCCTCGAATTAGGCTCCAGCTTCTGATCACTCCGGTACGGTGTATCAATTATGGGAAGATCTTGATACCCGTAGCGAGTGAGCATCTTCTCAATATAATAAGATTGTGACAGCGCTATTCCAGTGCCTGTCCGGATGATCTTGAGCCCCAAGATTACGTCGGCATCCCCCAAGTCCTTCATACTGAACTTGGTCGAGAGGAATTTCTTTGTCTCTGTGACGCAGCTTAAATTCGTACCTAGGATTAGCATGTCGTCCACGTAAAGACAAACGATTACTCCTCTTCCGTCAGCAAACTTCGTATAGACACACTTGTCTGTTTCACTGACCCTGTAGCCATTTGACCTTATCACCTTGTCAAACTTCTCATGCCACATTTTGGGAGCTTGTTTCAAACCATACAGAGACTTCATCAACTTGCAGACTTTGTCTTCCAGACCTCTTACGACAAAACCTTCTGGTTGTTGCATGTAGATCTCTTCGGTCAGCTCGCCATTAAGGAATACCGTTTTCACATCCATCTGATGTATCACCAGCTTGTGTATTGCTGCTAGAGCAATTAACAGTCTGATGGTTGTCATCCGAGCTACTGGAGCATAAGTGTCAAAGTAGTCGATCCCCTGCTTCTGAGCAAACCCCTTGGCCACTAGCCTGGCCTTGAACTTGTCAATGGTTCCATCTGCTTTCATCTTCTTCTTGAAGATCCATTTGCATCCAATGGGTCTTGCTCCTTCTGGCAGGTCAACCGATACCCATGTGTTGTTGGAGGTGATTGAGTCAATCTCGTTGTCTATCGCCTCCTTCCAGAATACAGCATCTCTGGTCTTCATCGCCTCATCATAGGTAAGCGGATCTGCTTCCACATGATAGGTGACGAAGTCATCTCCGAAGTCTTTTGGCCTCCTCGTTCGCTTAGTTGACGGTTCAGCGAGTTCTGGTTCAGCTGGTGTCTCCTTGACGACAGCTTCATCTTGGACTACTAGTTCATTAAAGACTTCTGTCTGCTTTGTACCCTCATCATTCTCCGGAAGATCCGCAAGAACAATATTCTTATGTTTTGCAAACTTGTCTTCAAAGTATTCAGCATCGCGAGATTCGATGATATGGTTTGACTCGATATCAAGGAATCTCCGAGCATCACTCTTCTCGGCATACCCCAAGAAGATCGCCTTCGTAGTCCTTGTCCCCAGCTTCTGAATCTTCAGATCCGGGAGCTTCACATAAGCCAGACACCCCCACACTCGAATGACATTCAAGTTAGGTCTGACTTTGAACCAGAGTTCATGAGGAGTTATGTCGGAAGTTGCATATGGCACTCTGTTCAGAATGAACATTGCCGTTAGTGCAGCTTCTCCCCAGTAGCACTTTGGAAGACCCGCAGTCAACAGCATGAAGTTCATCATCTCTGTCAACGTTCTGTTCTTCCTTTCTGCTACTCCGTTGGATTGAGGAGAGTACGGAGCCGTTGTCTCATTGATGATTCCATGTTCTTTGTAGAATGATAAGAATTCATGAGACCGATACTCCCCGCCTCGATCACTCCTTAACCTCTTGAGTTGTTGTCCAGTTTGCCGCTCAGTCTCGGCCCTGAACTCCTTGAACTTCTTGAATGCTTCGTCTTTAGACTTGAGCAAGTAGACGAAAGCATACTTTGAGAAGTCATCGATGAAAGTAATGAAATACTTCATCCCGGCCTTTGTAGAGAATTGTTTGAAGTCACAGATATCTGAGTGAACCAACTCCAAAGATCTGTGCTTCGATGGACCCTGTGAAAGGATTTCCTTGTGATCTTCGTCTGAGCACATACTTCGCATTTCTCTACCTTACCCCCACACTTGGAGATAAGTCCTAGACTAGACATTCTGTTAATCCTTTTACAATGAACATGTCCTAGCCTATTATGCCACAACTCAAGAAAATAATCAGAAAAAGTGATTGCATTTATATTATCATGCTGGGTTACAACAAGCTGAATCTTGTACATTCCTTCAGTTTGGAAAGCTTTCCCGAAGAATGTACCCTTCTTGGACATCACCAACTGGCCAGCATTGATATCCATCCTCAAGCCTGCGTTGCAGAGCAGACTTCCAGAGATCAGGTTCTTAGCAATTACTGGAACATGCTTCACACCATGAAGCGTCAGAGTGTTCCCCGATGTGAGTTTCAGCTCCACCGTCCCGATCTCCAGTACTTCAGCTTGTGCCTGGTTTGCCATTATGACCTTCTCTGAAGTTGGCTCATAAGAGACGAACCAGTCTTTGTCTGAACAGACATGGCAGGTCGTACCAGTGTCTATCCACCAGTCCAAGTCAGCCCCCACAGTTGCAACCTGTGCTATTATGGCAACTAGATTAGTAATCATAGAAACCTTACTAGGCTCACCTTGTTCTTTGGGCTTGGACTTGCATTCGGATTTGTAGTGGCCCTTCTTGCCACAATTGAAGCAAGTCACATGGGACTTGGACTTCTGCTGCTTGAAAGCAGGATCCTTCACTTTCAGATTCGTGAAGTCCTTCTTTTTGCGATGAGAAGCAGCCTGTTTCCCCTGGTACTCTCTGGTTTGGACCAGATTTGCCTTCGCCAGTTGTTTGGACAGAGTATCCATCTTCTGTTGAGAGCGCATCTCGTCCTCAACATGGATCTCTTGCAAGAAATCTTCCAAGCTAATTTCCATCTTCTTTCGATGCATCCTTGCATAGAAGTTACTCCATTCTGTAGGAAGTTTCGCGACGATCCCTCCAACGACAAACTTGTCGACGAGGGGCATGTTCTCGTCTTCTAGTTTCTGATGCAACTTCAGAAACTCCTTCACTTGGGGCAGCATCGCCTTCTCGTCTTCGAAGGTCCACTTGTGGTATTTTTCTACCATGAAGATCTTGGACCGGTTCTCGTCATCTTCATAGGGCTTTCCCAAGGAGTCCCATATCTCTTTGGCAGATGTCTTCTTGGAGTAGGACTCTGCCAGAGAGTCTTCCATGGAATTGAGTATCAGTAGTTTGCATATACTGTTTTCTCTCTTCCACTTCGCTTGCTTGGTCGTAGCAGCGGCCACAGCCGCAGCAGATCCAGTGGTTGGAACGATCGGTTCTTCTTCTGACAGCACGTGATCAACATTCACGAGTTGAAGATTTAAAGTGACCTTTCGTCTCCATATCTGGAAGTGTTCGCCATCGAATTTCTCCAACTTGTTAAAGCCGGTATCGATGAGCGAAGCACGAGAATTATCCATCTTCTCAATAAAGCTTTGAGATTGTTATTGCCGAGGCACAATTTTCGATGGAAAATTCTGAAACTGAAACAATTGTAAAGACAACGTTTCAAAAGCAACACCTTAAAGAAGATGTGCAACAGAGATCCTGGAGGATTCTGAATTACGAGGATCTAAAAAGATTCTACGTAATACACAAAAAATCTAAAGAGACTTTTGTGCAAGCGACTATCGGCAGTAGAGCTTCTAAAAAGAAGTTACTGTAAAAGGCAACAACAGCGATGACAGGAGAGAATGAAATGCTGGGGTGAATGAACCACCGTTGCTCAAAGCTTTATTTGCCCCACACGAGCACGAACAGCTTCCAGGAACCAGCAAGTTCACGAAGAACTTCTGGAACGCTCGTAAGTCAATATTTGAGACTTGAACGGGCTTCCTGGACTTTACAGACTTCCTTCACTCTCTTCTTGGTGCATCTTTCAAAGGAGGCCAAGGGGCTCTATTTATAGAGTGGAGTTGAGACTTCACCTCTTCTCCTATCCGATGTGGGACTAAAATACCAATACTCAAAAATAGAGTTTGATATTTTAGATCATCTCACAATCAGCATAGAAGTGTGCCAGTCCACGCCTACCCCCCGAACACTCCCGTGCATGCACGAGACATCCTGGAGTCCGAGTCCGAGTCCGCACAACAAAAATTAACTTGCATCCTTGTTGGATTTAATCATTTTTCCTTCTAGAAAAATACTTCCACATGGCACAAACTTGTGCCCCACTACACCTCATGTGCACACCTCAACACAAGCAATGCATTATATTGAGATACTCACCATTTGGTGTAGCCGATGTGGGACTATCTTTTCTAGTCCAAAGGCAAAAACACCAACAGTTGGTACGTACTTCAATTAAAATTCGAAAATGCTAAAGAGAAACGTCGCCGATGTGCCCCCCTCCAACCCCCCCCCCCCCCCCCCCCCCCCCCCCCCCCACCACACCGGGTCCACTTCAAAAAATTCGGACCCCTCTCCAATGGCAGTCCGACACCTAGCGTGAGGGTCAGGACCGCGGACAGAGATTGTGGTCCAGGTAGCATTACTCATTAAAATTACAGCAAATCTAAGCAAACAGAGCAAAGGACTAGCAAATGGGGTCAAGTCAAGTGGCACGGGCATTCCAAAATAGAATAAGACTTGTACAATTATATAAATATGTTCTATACATATTTTATAATTAAAAATCTGTATATTTTAAAAACAACAATTATATGTATGTGTTTTTAAACCCAAAATTGATAAAATTAACAAATAATCCGACTTTGAATTCAAATTTAAAATACAGCAAACATGTGCATAAAAATTATAATTTTTAACAGTTCCAACTTTGGGTCCGAACTATTAAAAATAGAAATAGCCCAACCAAAAAAACCGAATCAATTATGTCAGTTCAGTTTTAATTTTGGTCTACTTGGTTTTGATTATTTCGGTTAGCTTGAAATCGAATAAACCTTACTACTACTGAGTTTAACTATGAATTTCACCATATACTGACTTTGCAGGAGAGTTTCTCAACTGAGATTCACCTGAGAATCCAAGATAAGATTGTAGCCATTTTGGCCTATATATCAACCAACACTGTCCCAACCTCGGCAGCAAATCCAAATTTCAAACCCCAAAGAACCTAAAAGAAATATACAAATAACAAGATTAATACCATAAAAGCCACGCCAAACGTATATATATGGTCCAAATAGTAACAAAAGCAGGGTTACATATATTCAAATCAGGAAGACTGACAGCATGTCTTGCTCTTCGGAATCTCCTGTGCCGGCCCAGGGACAACGATCTTCTTCCCCGGCAACGTCGGCGCACCGCTGCCGTTAGTCTGGCCATTGGCAGCAGATAGGTTCCTCTTGCTCACAACGTTGAAGATCTCCGTCAGTACAGTCATAAACGCGGGCTCAACATTCGTGGCCTCCAGTGCCGACGTCTCCAGGAAGAAGAGCCCTTCCTTCTGGGCAAACTCTTTTGCGTCCTCCACC
The DNA here is from genome assembly GCA_029216955.1 of Iris pallida. Classification (NCBI taxonomy): domain Eukaryota; kingdom Viridiplantae; phylum Streptophyta; class Magnoliopsida; order Asparagales; family Iridaceae; genus Iris; species Iris pallida. The sequence goes on from JANAVB010021197.1 coordinate 3,803,610, forward strand.
GACACGGCCCTCTGGTCCTCGAGGTCGGACTTGTTTCCGATCAGCATTATCACAATGTTCTTGTCAGCGTGGCTCCGGAGCTCCTCGAGCCAACGCGGGATGTGATCGAAGCTTTGTCGCTTGGTTATGTCGTAGACCAGCAAGGCACCGACAGCACCTCGGTAATATGCACTCGTCACAGCCCTATACCTGTCGTTTGATAGAAGAATCAATCAGGAAAAAAAAAAAAGATAAATCAGCTCTATATATCATTAGTAGAGGAATCATGAAAAGATTAGTAATGTGGGGTTTAAGATTTCTTCATCGAGCTCAATAAAATTCTGGTTATAAGAAGTTCATATATATATATATATATATGGGAAGGGATATTGCACCAAACTTATTGCATCAATTGTTACACCAAACAATCTCAACCACACATTTATTTCTATCATGTGGTTATAAAGAATTCCATATAGTTGTTGCCACGTCAGCATGCTTTATAACCACATGATAGAAATAAATGTGTGGTTGAGATTGTTTGGTGTAACAATTGATGCAATAAGTTTGGTGCAATATCCCTCCCCTATATATATATATATATATATAAATATATATATATATATATATATATACAGAAACGATGTCTCAAGAGCATGTTGAGTATTGTGGGCCGCTAGCCAAAAACTAAAATCCCAAAAGTAGCAAATGGGAGAGAGAGAGATTTGACTCGAAAGTATTGGTGCAAAGTATATAATCTGCAATTTGAAAACGTCAGTCATAATTGCAACACTACATTGAAAATATATGCCATTAATAATGATTACTATATGGGAAACGTCGTAAACATGAAACACAAACCTTATGGAGACTTCTAATTTATGGATTAAGTATGATTTTTTTTAGATGTCCGGCGATACGCACAGGACTTTGTGCACGCTGCATTGCACGCATGTTGGCCCCACTGTCCCCTAAACTCCCACCAAATAAATGGAAGGAATAATACGTCCATATTGTTCGATCCACTGATCTTTTGGCACTTAGCCAGGGTCTTATACCTCTCCTCGGTAACTACAAGAGCCACTCGAGTTCGGTTGGGTCAAGTATGAATGTTGACAACAGTTATCTACCATCACCATTGATTGTTTAATTCCAGTCGTTTTAGAAAAACCATGGTGTAGCATTCCTCCTTAGAAGCAGTAAACAGCAAGTTAGCAACCAATGTTTACAAAGAAAGACACAAAAATCAGATGATGGTTATGTAGTGCCTCTATACCAAAGTTTGAAGTATCAGACGAAACAATACAATTTTCCCATTCCGGATACCTTAACACCACACTACCACCCACCCCCACCCCCAAATTTCGGAGTGTCTGTGCTTCATAGTTAGCCATTTGAAAGAAAGAAAAAGTTCTTTTAAGATTAAATGTGCCTTGTATAGGAGGGAATGAGTTAGGAATTAGGAGCTTAGTGCTCATTTTAGAAAGCAATTGCGGTCTATGCAACAAAACTATTAAATGTGAGAAGCTAGGAATATTTAAGTTTGGTTTTTTAAAGTATCCAGTTTGATTGCATGGTGTATGTATGCACAAGGCTTGAGGGGATAGGAAGTACAGAAAGCAGAAGTAAAGTTTGGTTAAAACCTTTCCACTTCGACTCAGTCTATGACATTATGTGATCAATCGGTTTTGTATTTTTTTTCGTCAATTATCTTGGCTAAGTCAATGCCGACTGGTGCTAGAATTATCGAAGTTGGTTTATGTCATGTATAAACATGAGTCATATTTCACGAAACTAAAGCAGTTCTACTAACTCAGGTCTATTTCCATGTCTTCTCTTGCTTCTCCCTCCAATGAAACCCCAAAATTTCAAGCAATAGGAAGCTTTAAGATGTAGATAGAGGCGGGGGATTTTTCCCGACCAACTTTATACATGTCAGATGTCGGCTTCATGCCGAATTAGGTTTTGTGACATAATATTGAGCATCCCTATCGGGCAATTTAATGCCCACTCGAGGTTTTCTGACTGAAACAGCCAACGTCAATGTAGTACTCCGCTCCCACCTTGAACCTTCCAGTTGGTCTGCCTGAGATTCTTTCTATCATTCAGTTGGACTTTAGTTGAAATTGAGACTAGGTTTACTGAACCAAAGATTTAAAGAATGAGTAGGTTATTTTGAAACCGCTTTGGAAGCCTATATAAGGAGTTCCTTCGTCTTCATTTCATTTGCTCCACCTCATTCTACTTTTGAGAGAGAAAGACCAAAAGAAGACGCTGTGGAAGCCTTGTCAAAGTTATGCCGTAGCAGACGAAGGATCGACGAAGGAACGGGAGGCGAGACGACAAGTGTTACTAATGATTTTTTCTACTCTTCCCTTGGGCATTTCAACAAACTGTGAGTGGACGGAATCCTTCTCTCCTTAATCCCTCACTTCTTAATTAAAAGAATTCTCCTTTGTCCCTTGTCTCTTCCCTTATGGTTGTTACCCTATGATTAATACCATAATTTAAAGTATCCAAGATATATGTAGCTTTTAAATTGACAACGATTGATGGAATACAAGAATATTATAACATTGAATGTAGTCTAAGATTCACTTTGTATGTTGTTGATGCGGGATTTGTAGAATTAATGTTGTTACTATCAAGGGTAATGTGTTGAAATGGTTATAGCTGAAAAAGAGAATAATACGGGAAATTGTGCCTATTCGTAAGAGCTTCACTAAATAGTATCGTTCAAAAACGTTGAATGAGAATTTGGGAATTGTTGAATTTAGAACCTGAATACGTAAAGTGGATGATTGTAAAATGTGAGGGTTGTTGCTATTGGTTGTTAAGCAAAGAACATAGAAAGGATATTTGAGAATACATGAAGTCATAGAAGTATAATGAATATGTTTACTAGATGTTTTATCGGGTTTAATAAATGGAATCATTGTGCGACACTATTGACGTGTATGGTATTATGATATTGTGGTAGTACGAACATGTTTGGTACTAAGTTAGGGAACCATTGTGAGTTATTGTGGGAATTGTTGTGGTACAGTTGAGTTGGAAAGTGCTATGAGGTACAATCTTGAGCTGAGACTCTAGAATATGGATGATTTTGAGCTGAGACTCTAGAATATGGATGAAATGGTATATTATTGTTGAGTAAGAGAAAGATAGTTTTTACATTGGTGTTGCATTATCGCTCATTATATTTGTTTATTTATAAGATAGTTTCATTTGCATCTAATCATGGACAACTTGTGCACAAGTAAATTTCTCGAGCAATGTCTGATGCGTCGGGATCGTGTCGACCTAGGGGGAATAATGTTTTGTGGAGCTTCTTAAGGGAAAGTTGCCATATAGGTATCGAGGATCTTCCATTTCAGTACCCTGAACTGGAAATTCGTTGTGGAAATATCGACATTGTCACTCGAGGGTGAAAGGCTATGTCCAATTATGGGACGAACTCATTAACCAACATGCAGACAGGTGCTAAAAATTAAAGTTTCCACAAAAGTGTCGTGTTGCATCTTCCACCAATCAATTGCCCATTAGACTAGTCACTGCAGACTCACTGGCATGGTATTAGATGATTCGGAAACCCACAGCATGATAAAGGACATTTGAAACATCAAAGTGAAAATAATTACTTTATCATAACACAATAACAAGACAGCTCTATCACAAATTTGTGGGGTTGTCTACATGAATCCTTTCTATTTTATTCAGCTCTTTGTGAGGTATTATCTTGTGTACGATTACCAATAGACTGATAGAAGCACATCAAATGTCTTCTATAGGCACGAAACAGAAAGAGATTAAGACATGTTTGTAGATTTCTTCCTGGAGGTCCGTGCTTGAGATGAGAGTTGTAGGCTTCTCGTTACAGGCATAGTTTGCAGTATCGGCCGATACCGATACGGTTTGGCATGTCCCAATCCGATACCCGATATTGACCAATACCGACATTGGAGGTCTCTTTTTCGGTCATTCGGCAAAGAAAATTGAACGAAAAAGACCAATCAGCAAGAGTGTAAAAGCATAGAAAGATTATAAAAGCATGTAAAAGAAGAAAACTTATCTATCGTATGCAAATCAATCGACAATCGATAAGGGTGACTACTATTTCATTCAATTTCAAAACTACTAAGAAACAACACTGAAAATATTAAAATTATGCCTAAATGTATAAAATATATTTTCTAAAATGTTAATAATTTATTAATAATTATTTGCTTTCCGATACCAAAAAATCCGAAACCTCCTGATACCGATACTCATAGGAATGGTCCGATACCAATTCCGATACCGATACTTCGAACCTTGCTTACAGGCTTGTTTACAAGCTGCTGATAACTTTAGAATCCGTTAAGAAATAAAGCCAATCCTCTTTATCTAATTTATAGGATAGCTTTACATTTATAATCTGTGACAAAGACGATACATGAGCAAAGGCATGGTTCTATGTTTTCTTTTACCTAAATTCACATGTATGTTTCTTTTACCTCCTCTCTCCATTGCAAAGGTGTGAGAAATTTGCACTAATTAGAGTACTCGAATTTGGGTTTTTTAAATTAAAGTAACATGGTTTTTATTATAGTTCAATCTCAGATCTGGTTTATTACCCCAACGAAAACGTGTTCCATTGAAACAAAAAGACAATTAGCATTCAAGAGAGGCAAGGTCCACAAGCAACCAGGCCTGCAACATGGCACAAATGTGCATTAGGATCATGGCTCCGCATGTTCAAGCATGTGCATAAGCACTTCCTCAGAGAAAACCATGCACATGAAATGTGAGCACCCTAAATTTCGGGTTGATTTTTTTATTTTATTTTAATTTTCTGATTGAGGGTAATTTTGAAATTTCGTGTTTATAATTATTTTAATAATGATATTTAATTCATGATATGATTTTTGGTGATTTTAAATTATTTTAAAATTATTTAAATCAATGACTTGTGGTTTTGACGTTTTGCTAGTGAAACCCTAGAGACTGTTTGACCTAGAGCCTAACCATGTGATTATGATATTTTAATGTCATTTTTGGCCTAAGGATATTTTTGCATTTGACCTCTTTGAATTATTTTGATATTATTTTATTATTTATGATATTGTTTTGGGGTTATTTGAGTCGGGTTCGAATTTCAACTCAATCTGACTTGTAACGGGGACCCGGGGGTAGTTTGACTCTAGTGGGACCCACACACTAGTTAGGCATGGCCCACATGATATTAATTTTAGTCCACATGATAGAAATATTTTAGTTAGAGGTTAGACTAATTATTATGGATAAGGTTAGTATGATTAGAGACTTTAAAATGACTAATTTAGCCCCAACCAATTAGCTCTTTCCTAATACTCATAGAATAGGTTAGTAGGGGCTTTTGGACTTTTCCTAATAGGACAAAACCACCTTTATGGCCAGCCACAATAAGGATAGGGTTGAGCCTCCCATTTGTCATTATCCATCTATTTTTCTCTCTCTTGTTCTTCCCCAAATTCCTAGAGAGCAATCCCTAGCAATTTCTCCACCAAATCCTTCCATTTCACCACCAAATCTTCTTCTTTCCTTCTCCATTCTAGCCAAGGAGGAAGCTACCCAAGTTTGGGAGGATTCGGAGCTCGTTCGTGTCCTTTTGGAATCTCTACGTGTCGGTGTCGCTCCGGGAAGGTTTTTCTTCGATTCGATCTACCGGGAGGTATAAATCCCTTCTCCTTTTCATTTCCTCACATGCATATAGGTCTATTTTGAACCCATAGGAATGACCCCCATGGTTGTATCTCTATTTGTGTCCATTTTGTGTCCATTTGGAGGTCATAGGAGTGTCCTTTGTGTTGTGGATGTGTTCATGTTACATATATAGATTTATATATATATATATTGTAATGAGAGTGTATCTATATTTATATATGTAATAAATGGTTCATGATGATTATATAATCAAGTTTGTGAGTGTGGTGCCTCATATTATTATTGCTATTATTGTTGTGGATAATTAGGATATATATTGTGTATTCTTTTGGCTCAAACTATCTAAATCCGTCATGATTTTTATCCACGTTTTTAATTTCAGCCTTAACTTAGAAATGTCATAACTTCTAGCTCAAAGCTCGGTTTAATCTCCCGTTTTTTTTAAAAGAAGCGTATTGAAGTTAGCTTTCCAAAAATATATATTAATAGGCCTAATTCTTTCTGTAACTTTCTGGAGATTTATTTGAGTGTCAGCTGTACGAAATACAAACGCGTTCTCGATGTTTTCGCGATTCCGGGAGTTTCCGGAAACGAAAACGCGATCCGTTTGAAGTTTCGGAAAGCTAACACATAGATCTATAACATACTTTAATCCTAGATTTTAATTCATGCTGAGATGGTACAGTATTGATTATTAGTAGGAGTTACTATTCGGCATATGCATTTTGTGCACTCTTGTGTGTAATATAATGTTCTATTTGATTTTAACCCATGTTAATGTATATACATTATGTAATTAAATAGAGAATACAAGCATGAGTAAATGGTTAAATAAATGATGTATGAGGTGTAAGTATCCTATCTAATATAAGCATGTATAAGTATGACTTGTAATGAATATGTAGGTTCCATAGTATGTAATGTATGGTACATATAGTGGTGCAAGAGAATAATGAATGATGAATGAATGCAAGCATGAATGTAATGTAATAATAGATGTAATGTATGCAATATACAAGTTAATGAGATGTAATGTTCTATGTTAACACAAATCCTATATTACCTCATGTACCCCCTTACACTATGTTGACACTATCACACTTGACACATTGTTCACTTACACTTTGACACTCTTTGATATGTATACACTATGTATGCCCATTTAACCCTCACTTGCCCCTTTGCCATGTTCACATACACACACATAGCCTCTTAAATAAGTATTTATGAATACAGTTAACTTAGCTATGTATGTATATTATATATATGTTAGCATATTGTGTTGTAATATATAAGTTTATATAACCATTTGAAATGCCATGATTATAGACCTAATGTTGAATACCAATATATGCATGTGTATATATGTGTAGACATATATAGCTTAAAGTAATAGATTACCTAGTGTATATCCAATGTAAATTGTTGCCTATTTGAGTATTGAATAATTGCATGATATATAGAGTTGGGTGTATGTTGGCTTGTATAGCCTTGTATTGATGTGTGCTTGCTAGGATAGTCTTGGTTAGGCCTAGTAAGACTTACTGGGTTAGGATATGACCTAGTTTGACCTAGTTTGACTAGTGCAGTTGACCAGGGTTGACCAAGGGTTGACTTTGGCCTAGTTTGACCTAGATTCATGTAGAATGCATTGTAGTGCTTTATATTACCCTTCTGGACATGTTGTGACTTGTGTTGTTCTAATTAGGAGCCAGACACCTTGTAACCTGTGTTGCTTTAAATAGGACTCTGTGGCTTCAGTTGGACCCCCTATACTTATCAGCTGTTCAGGTTATCAGGCGAGTACATTCTCTGATAGTTCTCTCATTTATTTGTCAATTACTGTATTTCAGTTCTAGTTAGTTGTATGCGATTCTCTGTTACAACACGTGTGGATATTACTGGATTCATGTATACGACACACATTTATTTTCTGGCCTCTATTACTGGTATCATCATTTCCGGCTTCTATTACTGGAATCACCTGCTGGAATCATTTACTGGTATCATTATATTTTGGCTGGACTCATCTTGAATCATTGTGTCGAAATTCTGGATTCACTTGCTGGGAGAAAAAATACTAGAGTAAGACATGTAGACATACCCCATTACTGGAATCACCCCTACTGGAATCTACTGGAATGATAGCCATCTCTCGCCTGATCAGTGAGAGGTGTGCCGGATTACCCACAGCCGTTTACATGTCGATCTCGGTATTTTAAAACACACTGTTAGAGTATAGGTTGGACTCACCCTGGAATCATTGATCACTATAACTGGAATCGTCCCTTACTGGATTTATCTTGTATTAGATTCATCTTGTACTGGACTTACATTGGAGTTATACTGGTCTACATTGTTGTCTGGACCTCATATCATATTACCCTGGTTCAGCTAGTTCTATTTTTACAGACTTCATTGCTATGATTCTTCTCTTGTTTAGTTATTTACTTTCCTTGCACCTTATCTGTCTTTCTTACCATCACCCGAGTATAAACTGTCATTTTCATCAATACAACTGCCTATAACTGCTTTATAGTTCTCTGTCATTTACTTGGGTTTTCTAGATGAGATGTGCTCGTTCCTGTCCTGACTGGACCTGTTGATAAATTTTACAGATAGCTTGGAGGTTGCCTGCTAGCCTAGAGGAGACACACTAGAGGTTGTTTAGATAGTTATTTCATTTTCTGGAGTTGTATTACTTTGTGGATTATTGTATTGAGTTTTGAGATGTATTTCTGGGTTTTTGTATCTTAGACACTTAGACTTCTATCTCCCGTATCTCTTTGGATTTTATATTTTATCTAACCTTATCATGCTCTACCTTAAATGTGATTGAGATTGTATCTGCTTAGCATTATATTGTTAGATGATGTGACCTAGGACAGCGTTCTACCGTCGACACTGCGGCGTAGGCTGGGCGTTGTTACGTTCTCGTACCCTAACAGTGGGTGCGGGTCGTGACATGAAATGACCAAGAAAGCAACAAGCCTAAGCACTAGGCCTCGTTTGGTTCATGGATTTAAGGAACCAAGAAAGGAAAGTTGTTCCTTTCCTTTGTTTGGTAGCCACAAACTTTGGAATCAATTTCCTGACAAGGAAAAAAAATTGGTGGAAATATGGTTCCACTTAAGACCCATGGGATTGATTTTTCCTCCTCCTTTCCCAACATTTATTACAAAAGTTATGACAAAAGTAACCATGTGTCATTGCTTATTTTACCATTAATGTTATTTTTTATAATATTATTTTTATTTTAAAAGGTAAGGATATTATTGGAACATTGTTATAATTTCATTTCCTTTCCTAGGTAGTTTTCTTGTTTTACCAAACAACGGAAAAGGAATGTGACACGAATCCTACTTTTCCATTCCCCTGGAAAATACAAGGGAATTCATTTCCTTTCCGTGAACCAAACGAGGCCTAAAGGGAAAACTGGTAAGAAAGTGGTATGAAGTTCATATTGGTAAATCATAACAGAAAAAGGGGACAAGGAACGGAACAAAAGAGTAAAAAACCGTATGGAATAGAACAGACTGTTTCAATATCAGTGCAATGAAATTTCTTTAAATGTTCTGCATAATACTAAAGATCTACTTGTCTCCCAATAGAAGTTTGGTCAACTATAATTGATTGCCCCACCCCTAACCCCCTCTACTTACAGCACGAATCACCAAAAGCATGAGCAGACGAACACTGACTGAGCAGGTCAGTCTACTCCAGCTGAAATTCTAAATTAGCAATGGAAGCCCATGTAAAAAACCTAGGTCCATTCCAAGTGGCAGAGCCCAAGCCAAATTCTGTTCCCCATCCCAACCCAAGGACCCAAGCCCCCCCCTAAACTCACTACTTCTCTCCTGTCCATATCCTTCACTCCACGCGAATGATGCATGTGCCTATCTTCAGCCACCTTCCCTTGTCTCTGGCCACCTGCGTCAATCTCCGCTCCGGCTGGGAGACAAATCCAAGACAGTCAAAACACTCAAAAACCAGCCCTTCCACACCAGTATCCGAGCGCCTGCTCCCATCTTTGGGCACTTGGGCACAGGCATGGGGGCAAATCAAAGACAAAGTCAACCCCAATCTCTTGACGATTTCCGGCAGCCTACTCCCATCTCAGCACTAGAGTCAGAAGCCCTTTGTGCCTGTGCTAATCCCCGGCAGCCGGCACTGGTATAAATCCAAGGGAAGAAGATGTGACAGTTTTGTGATTTTTCACTAGGGGGAGGCTTGGAGGCCGGCTTTCACATGATGTGAAGGGTAAGTAAAAAAAAAATCGATAATATTTTGTTCATTATTATTTTCTTGAGGCAAGAGAAGGCCAACTTTCACTTAGATGTGAAGGGTGTCTAAGTAAAAAAAAAAAAAAAGTAATCTCTTCTCCATTATGCAAAGGTTTTACATAATTCAACAATAACATCTCGTCTCAAGAAAATAGCAATGAATATAATCTAATGCGATTGAGCCTGCATGAATGAACAAAATCTGGTGAAAGTTGGCCGGACATGCACTTGCGCCGGTCAATGTTTGGAGTTGATTGCTGTGTGTTCTTGGATTTACACCAATGATAGATTTGAGCAGGCGCAAAGGGGTTCTGACATTTTAAAATTGTACCCACGTCCGCTTGGAGGTGGACGTTGACAACTAGCACAGGTGGCACACAAAGGGTTTTGTGAGGGAAAGAAGCCTGAAGAAGGAGCTGTGATTTGTTCTGTAAGTTTTGTGATTTTTCAATAGGGACAGGCCGGATTTCACATGAATTGATGTGAAGGGTGTCTAAGTCAAAGAAGGATTAGATATTGTTCAATACTATTTTCTTGAGGCAAAAAAAGACCAAATTTCACTTGATGTGAAGGATGTCTAAGTCAAAAAAATTGCATTATATTTTGTTTAAGTTTTTGCTATTAGATTGACCATGTGTTGCAAGAGCATCCGCCACACGATTCAACTGTGGGGAGGGGTATTCCCCTCCCAATTGCTTTAGGCAAGGGCTAATCTCTATGCCCTATAGTATTTGTTATTAATAAAATGGCTACGGCTTCCCACCGCAATTAGTGGTTTAAAAAATCAACGAAGATTGCACACTAATATGAAGAATAAAAATCAAGATTTATAGACCTAAGAAACAAAAAAGCAATTAACAGTAACAGAACGAGAAAATATAATAAGTGGATTGGATCTGGTGTTATAGTGACAAAATACCACTCCTAATTATATGCAATCAGGAACATATTCAGCCAATTGCACGAGTCGCGCAACAAGCTAACATGTACAAATTGATTCACAACAACCAGAGTTGACCAAGAAGACTTCCAAGTATGTCATACAAATACGAGTAATGTGTAGCGCATTTTGGAGCGTCCGTGTCGTGCCGTGTCTGGTGCAGATTCAACAGAGACACGGTAGCAATTCTGGCGTGCCGTCATAGTCATTTAACGTAAAGTTGGAGCACCAATAAGATGCTAGCAAATGTGAGATAATTCCCTCGAGGATAATGAGGCGACACGAACAGTGGGATCTGGACCAGCAGGGGCGGAGGTATTGGTGGGCTGAGGTGTGCTCCAGCCCACCATTTTTTTTCCTTCCCTATGTACCCAGCCCACACCCAAGCCCAGCCCACCTAATTAAATGCCTCAACGTTTGTGTCTGGTATCTTTGTTAACTGGGATTGCTTGGGGTCATTTGTTTCCTCCATGATGATGGTCGAGTGGAGTCACATGTTGTGCTTAATTCATTTTGGGGTGGTTATATGTTGCTGTCACTCCATGGCATGGCTAGGGGAGAGAGAAGAGGTCCACAATCAGGATTGTTGTTGCAAAAATATTAATCACTCTATGATTCGGAATATGAACTTAGAAGTAAAATCATGGGATCTTGTAGATTATCAATTGGTCAATTGGTCACATAAACTTTACAACTCAAATGAGTCCAATTTTGTTCACCCCCATCTAACAGGAGTTATGATAACCTCATTTAAAATTGAATGTTAATACTAATGTAATATTAACATACTCATCAACACATACTGTCTTGTGTGAATTGTATTCATCTTTTTACATCCAATCATGAATTTGATATTAATGTGTCTCGTATCTAAATTTAACGTTAATGTTAAAACTGAAACATCTTTTCTTCATCCAATCATGAATATGATTGTGCTATCGTAGTATCATACTGTCTTATGTGAATTATATTCCTCTGGACAATTTATTTTTAGGCTTACTTTTTAGCCATACAATTGAACTGCAATGTGAATTCCTTTCTTAAAATTAAACTGCAATGTGGCTTATATTTTGGCCAATAAGTGTTTCAGTGTTCTTTTAGGCTCTCCTAAGTCGAGGTGAATTTAAATGATTGGTTTATTCCTTTCTATTTTATTAGCATGGAAAATCAAGGGGAAAAAAGCGGAAACTAATCAACGATTTGAGCATCTTTGGGTTCCAAATTTACTCTTCAACCTCCAACTCAAAGTAAAAAAAAAAAAAAAAAATTAGGACATTTTAATTTCAGCCCGAGTAAACTATAATCCTGGCTCCGTCAGCTCATGTGGGCCAGGAATTAATATTGATTCCCGAAACAAGATTCAGATGCACATGAAGTGGTTCCCTGACTTGGCTAGCATGTATATACATATCTATCTATATAATAATAAAAAGTTAGACTTCACCGTAAAAGTTTTTTTTTTTCCAAAAAAATGTCCTTACCTATGTTTACTAATTAAAACTGTTCACTAAATTTAACATGGGTAGTTAGGTAATTACATATAGAAGAAAAAAAAAATTAAGGGGATGATGTTTGCTCTTCCCAAGTGTAAAAAATTAAGGAACTATTGTTTGCGACACACGTGCATATGTACTAGTAGAATTAAAACTAGCAAGTTTAATCAACAATATTGAGATTGAACGATGATATGAACAACAACAATGTTAAGATCTACAGCTACAAGCAAGCAATTGATGTAACTATGATGAGTATGGAAATTCATGACGAGAAGAGAAGAGAGGAGGGGGGATGGTGGAGATCTGGAGGAGGAGGGAGACCTTTCTTGTCCGGCGGTGTCCCAGATCTGGGCCTTGACGGACTTGTGGTCGATGACGAGGGTGCGGGTCTGGAACTCGACGCCGATGGTGGCCTTGGAGTCGAGGCTGAACTCGTTGCGCGCGAACCTCGCCAGGATCTGCGACTTCCCCACCGCCGAGTCGCCGATCAGCACCACCTTGAACACGTAGTCGATCTTCTCCCCCATCTCTTCTTCTCCTTCTTCTTCCTTCTTCTTCTTCCTTCTTCGAAAGAGTGAAGAGAGAGAGAGAGATGATGATGATGATGATGATGATATGAGCAGTGTCTCTTCTCTGCACACACACCACCGACGAAAGCGCTTTGAAAGTGCGTATATAGAGAGAGAGACGACGACGATGATGACGGTGGGAGGTGGGTTCGATTACGAAAATAGCCCTGCGTATTTGCTGTTGGTGTTTGAATTGGGAAGGGTTTCTTCGTATTATTGTGCTTTTTTATCTTTTGGTTATGTTGTTTAGTATTGGACTGGAGTGGAGTGGAGTGGACCGGAGCGGTCCGAAGATGCCGACAAACTAATAAACATGCTGCATCAAAACCGGGCCGAGTTGAACCGGATTAAATCCAGTACTGTACTGATAGGTTTTTTTTTTTTTTTTTTTTTTATACAAGGGATAGCATCCACAAGGAACATACTTCTCGTCTCTCTACATCGTGTGTGTGTGTGTGTGTGTGAGACAAGGAACATACTTCTCGTCTCTCTACATCGTGTGTGTATTTTGAAACAATGGATAATTGTGGCGAACTCATCTCCACTGGAGCTCGAACTCCTAACCACTTGGACTACACGCATCTCTCTTAACCACTAGACTATATATTATACTCACCAGGGCCGGCCCAGGTGTTTGGGTTGCCCTAGCCGGAGCTAATTTTGGTTGCCTCTTATCCTTGACTTTAGAAAACGATATCAAAAAAAAAATTATAACAAGCTGAAAGCTGTAAATGCTAAACTGATATCAACTCTAGAAAAAGATATCTCCGGTTCTGACGGCAGCATGGAGCTCGGATTCCGAGTTCCACTTCCGACTCATGAGCTACTCAAGGTCTTCCCAGTAGGAACTCGCATGAATATGGATATGGAGAATTGCTAGTTCAACTAAGGGTGAACCATGGAGGCTCTATTGGCGGAGAAGTGGGAACTTCGGAGCCTGGAGGGTTGCCCTAACCGGAGGGTTGCCCAAGCCCGATGGCTTGTCAGACTTACCCCAGGACCGGCCCTGATACTCACACAAGTAAAAATTATAAAATAATAAATTCTAGCTAACTATTTAAGTACATAATATGATCTAATTATAGTCAAACAATTATAATGCATGTGGTTAAGGTGGAATACATTTTTCTTAGTTGAACGGATTTAAATAATGGAAGCATTATTTATAATAAACTCTAATTTTTTTTAAAAAATTAATATTTTTTTTTGTGCACGTGCACGTTACTACTTACTAGTATATAAAAAGTCGAAGAAGCAGTTAAGTAAGACTCCACAAAAATAAGTTTAATATAATTATTTAAAACAAAGATCTTGATTCGACCTAATTCTATTTGAACTGGATCCCGGTCCGACTATGAACATATAGGCCATGTCCTTAAAAGTATATGAGTTTTCCAAATCTAACATAAATTATGTCCGACAAGTTCTAAACATAGTCATAGTACGTGTCACTCCCCGTTCCCAGAATGCGTATTTTTATACATGTACAACTCATATATATTTATTTAATATTTATCATGTATCATCCTGTATTTAAATTCCTTTAATTTCATGTTAATTAATTATCTACATTTTATTTTCTGCAATTTTATTCCTGCATTTTATTTCTGTATTTTATTCTCTGCTTTAGTCTTATGTGGTTCGGCCTAGGTTGGTTTTCTCGGGTTCATGGTGGTTCAATGAACCGAACCCCACCTACCACCACCCTTCCTATTTAAGGCCTCATCCCCTTCTCTCTCCTCATAACTCTCCTTCACCATTACTTCTTCTTCTTCCTCACCACTCTCTTCCACCAACCAACAGCAGGCAAGTACATCTTGCTTCTTGCTTCCACTTGGAGAACCATTTTTATGGTTCATTTGTCTTCCTCTCATGATCCTGAGAGAGTTTAGTACTTAGCATTTTTGATTTCTTTGGCTTGTTTCTTCTAGATCTAAGTTGTTGTATTCTCGGTTGTTCATGGGTTTTGATCTCCCAACCTGGCGTGTATTCTCGGTTGTCCATGGGTTCTGAACCATGGGAACTTCATTTCTGGCTTGGAACGAAGGTTCAGTCACGCACACGTCTTTACGTGTCTGCGTGAATTTTTAGTCACGCACACGTCTTTACGTGTCTGTGTGAATTTTCAGTCACGCTCACGTTCTTACGTGTCTGCGTGAATTTTCAGTCACGCACACGTCTTTACGTGTCTGCGTGAATTTTCAGTCACGCTCACGTTCTTACGTGTCTGCGTGAATTTTTAGTCACGCACACGTCTTTACGTGTCTGCGTGAATTTTGAGTCACGCTCACGTTCTTACATGAGTGCGTGAATTTTTAGTCACGCACACGTTCTTACGTGCGTGCGTGAATTTTTAGTCACGCACACGTTCTTGCGTGTCAGGGTGACATTTTAGTTACGCACACGTCTTTGCGTGCGTGCGTGGAATTCTTATCACGCTTTTCACGTTCATACGCTCACGATGTGCGTGCGTGAGTTACTTTTCACGCTCGCGTTATGAGTGCGTGAATTATCCTTCACGATCACGCTGTGCGTGCCAACGTGAACCACTTTTCACGCTCACGCTGTTTATACGCTCACTCCTGCTAGACTTAGCATAGACTTGTTGGCGTGACTTGTTGGCCTTAGCATAGACTTGTTGGCGTGACTTCCTGACCTGGGTGTTTTTATTTGTTCTATAATTTATTCATTTAATGGTGGCATAATAGTTCTCCTATTATATTCCTATGCTTTTTGCATGAACTCGATAATCTTAGCATGTTAATATTTTTAATACATATGGTTGTGTAGAACGTGCCCTGTGTCTTGATTGGTTTATGGATACCCAGTAAGACTGGAACTTAACCTTGAGAGTTATAGACTCGACCCCATTTAATACTAATTGACTTTCATGCCTTGTCACCATTGATAATAATGGCTATCTTGACTAAATTGATCATGCATTCCTGGTTGGAACTAAGAGACTGGCTAGTCGTCTTATTGAATTGAATGAATGAGACACGTTCATGTAATGAACTATTGTAATCGACTGGCTGATCCCGAATATTGACGTACAGGCACATGCAGGCTTCAATTTATTTATTTATTTATTTATTTATTTATTTTACAAAAACAACATGTGTACTTTATGGTCAAGGCATGATTACTCCGTGGTTAGATTTGATTGTTGCATTACGCTATGTAAGACATACAACCTAGCCGCACGGGTATCGTTGTAGAGTTGCGCGTATCGTACCCCGTACGAAAGTACTCATTTGAATGACCATGATCCACGGCATGGAATTTCACTCAACGTAGGGACTATTAAGTTAAATAAAAATAATGATTGCATGGAGAGAATGGATCCCCGAGTTCTTACATGGCAGCCCTCTTGGGACTAGTAGTGCCCGACAGGCCGGCTGGTTTCCACAGATACTGTAAACCTGCCACACGGGCAGGGAGCGGTGTTGTAGTGCCCCGTCCCGCAAAATCAATCGGAGGAATCGAAACGCCGACGGCGTTCGGACTTGGCCTTACTACGGCGACTCGAAGACATCGCTCAGGTGGGGTAGTTTCGGTGAACTTGCCTCATCTTTGCCTTCACATAATAAATCGTGTTTTCAACTTGCACAAGTAGGCTTAATAATAAAAGAGACGAATCCGCATAGCTAAAGGGAATTATCCCGACGGATCGAATCGAGTTTAGAACATGGAAAACGTCCCACGGTCTGATTAGAGTTCTTGCTCAGCGTGCTTTGAAAATGACACTCGATCCTTCATCCCGCGGCTTGGGAGAAGGAAAAGTTGGTATTCGACACAAACGATGAGTTAGCCTAAGTCATAGGCGTCGCCCGTGTAAATGCTCGATAAAGCATGTCCGTTTCCACTGCGCAAGGCTTGGCATAGCCTTGGCTCGTCCCTCGGGTTAAGTTGTAGGCTTGAGTAAGTTAGGCAAAGTTATGCCGATCGACCTAAGTCATTCCAAGTGTCGTCCCGCTCTTTCTGCTGTTGTCAAGTTAAATAGTCCCACGATCTCAAGGGCCGTCGTATAACGTATGACTTGGGTGATAGCGTCGCGTAGGACGTAAGTCAGTTAAAGGCACGAACCATGGTTGGAACGATATAAAGTTAGCCACGGACTATGGCACTTCGGAAACACTTTTGTTCAAGTTAAGTTGGAAGGCTACGTAGTAGTCGTTCCCTCGAGTTCAAAGAAGTTCGAGGCGATCCCTCGGTTGGGAGTCTTGCGTTCCTATCCACGTTAAGAAGTTCGAGGCGGTCCCTCGGTTGGGAGTCTCGCGTTCCTATCCACGTTAAGAAGTTCGAGGCGGTCCCTCGGTTGGGAGTCTCGCAGTCCCGAGGTACGTTATGCCAAGTGTGATTCAGCGCACTAGTTGCTAAGTATAGTTCCAGTCATACCAACAAATTAGGCCATACATTTACGTGAGTTTAGATGTCTCGTAGGTGCGTGGTCATTGGACACCTTGTCGACAAGGATTTCTGCCTAGACTGGTTATACGCCGGGGCACCGGGCCCAGTCGTCCTAGGAGGTAGACGTTATAGCAGCGCATGCTTTTATTGCATGGGTAGTCGGGGGCTTTCCATGGGGCTAGCTACCTTGCATCGAAGGACCCGCCGCCTACCCGGGCTATGTCCGCGATGGCTTGTCATGCCAGTGGCCTTTCATATAGATAATTGGCGTGCTACGCGACGAATCCGCATGCACGGTGTCGGTCATAATAAAGGAAGTGTAAGCACGGTATGCGTTGAATGGTGAAATGTGTGCTCGGTTGCACCCAAAGTATTATAAAGTCTACGATTCGGCTATACGTAAAGACACGTGCTTCGGCACGAGATATGGCGTCGTACTTGAGTTCTCAACACCGATTCCACAAGTTTGGTTAGTCGTTGCGTGTTAAGTCGAGAAGGGCCGTAAGGTGAGTTTGGATAAGTCAGGTTACGCTGCGAGGCACGGCCTCGATGTTTGAGGCACGGGCAAGTATTGGACACGACCTAGTCGTTACGTCCAAGAGCATGGTACGAAAGACAAGTATGAGTCGGTACGTTGACAATACAAGCACGAGAAAGGTCTAGAGGCAAAGTATAGGTACGTTATTAGTGCAAGGCACGGAGATGGTCTAAAAGACACTAAATAGGCCGAGCGTCGGTCCTAATGCAAGACTAGAAAGACAATCGAAAAAGGGGGCTTGTATTGCACAAAGTAAAATAAACGTGTCGGTTTTGTATGGGTGGGCGAGGAGCTCACTCCACCAGTACAGTTGAGTACTGACACCCACACAGTTTACATGTGCAGGCACAGGTAGAAGCTCGTGGCGCGGAGCTCGCTTGGATGCGTCGAGGCACGGAGTTCCTTGGCGATTCGAAGCGTGCGGCCGTATGGATCGAAGACTTATACGGGACATAATGTATGGACATCGCCTTCCGAATCTTCCGTCGGATTCAAGTATTGTATCGAGAGATGAGAGAGAGCAGAGTGATTTGTAATGTGAGACGAGTGTATTTGAGTGATTGTAATCTTGGCCTTGTGCCCCCAATGTAACCGTTGTTTTAATATCAATAAAAGAGCTTCTTTGAATAACTTGTATTTGTTCTAAATTTCTGCTGCGTGTTCAATGTCTCTGCTTGGGACTTCTGTGCGACGACCCCGTCGCCGCCGCTGTAATCGGCCGTTATGGAACCCGCCTTGCACGGGCGCAATCTAGGCTCGTGCGGCATCACGCCTTAGCGAGGACGATCGCTCCTACGGGAGCGGGGCGTGACATAATGGTATCAGAGCCCGGCTTTACGTCCTTGGACTACCGATTGAATTCTCTAACTCCGTTGTTCCGCAAACTCTGAATTGTGCTTCCGCAACGTGATATCGTTGGTGCGCTCTCTCTCAAACGTCCCTCGGCATGTCCATACAATAGGTCTAATATTTTCGAAAGCTCGTACAAGCGTTCAATCGAACGCATCGATAGGTGATGGCCTTTGGGCCGAACGGTACCGACCTTGAGTTGATAGAAGATACGTGCTAAAGTTAACAAGTCGTGTGCGTGCCTAACGAGTCCTACATTTGCAAATAAGCATGAAAAACTCGGAGTATAGTCCATACGGGATGGTTATGCGGCACAACTTAGTCCGCGTATCGCGCACCTCGACCTTTTGGTGCAAATGAGTCGCAACCGATATTAAGTATCGCTTGGTCGGGAACGGAGAGACACTTGGAGTGTATATCGATAGGAACGTTATCAGACTAACGCTTAGGCGTACACGGAAGATTGTTTCGGATTTTGAGGAATAGTACGAACGACTTAGTGCGTCGATGCGACGTGAACGATTACGCTAGGGATTCGTCGAACGAATTCGAAACATGTCTTAGCGAATAACGCGAACGTGATTTGGACTAGATTGGGTGACTCGAATCCCGAGTGGTGTATGGTCCGTCTTGGAAATCATTCGAGCGAAAGATTGAGGATTACACGAGTATGAAATGCGAAAACGATTGAGTAGGTGAAATCGGATTGAAGGAAATCGATAGAGATCGTATACGAAAAGTTAGCACGGCAGGTAGATAGCGTGCATGAAAAGTTGAAATTTGAAGTTACGCAAACGACTCTGAGGATTAAAATCGATATCGTTCGATGGTTTGAGTTTGCATGGAATGATGCAAATTGAGGAAATACGTAGTCGATGACTTAAGATAGACGGATGAACGATACGTGATTTTGGATTTGAACGAATTGATCTTGTAAACGATTCGAGGGATAATGATCGAACTTGAAATTGAATGTCGAGAAGATTATCCAGTCGGACGATAGCATCATTCGCACGACTCAGAATTCGTTGGAAACGAAGATCGTCAGGTTACGTATATCGTCGATGATATTGAGGCGTATCAAAGATGATATGCGATAACTCGGGGGTAATCTGACACGGTGAATGACGATCGCGCAAGTGTTATCGTTCCAAATGGATGCAATACTTAGGACTTTGGTTGAGACGGATGTTGGATGAAAGTGATCGTACCTTGATGATTACGCGGATAACCACAGCGTCGACGGTCTTGTCTTGTGCGAACGCAACTCTAGCCTCGCACATGCGTTGCGTCGGATTTTGGGCGATCGTTCCACGTGAGCGCTGACATGGTGATTCATGTCGCGGGGATGACCGAACTCGAAAAATCAGAATGCGGCAACTTTGATTGTCTCGACTTGTCGGTTTGATGCGAAGGCAAATTCGAGGATTTAAAGAACTTGTGATTGACGATTGAGTAAAACTTGAGGATTGAGTAGGTCCAATCCGTGCATCGAGAATAAACGAGTCTAGACACGAAACAAGAGTTACGCCCCGATGAGAATGATTATTTCGTGGGAGCGTTGCATGGTGATTCATGAACCACCGTGGATGATCAGACTCGCGTGAGATCGGAGCGTGGCATACTGTTGAGTCAGACGACATTGTGATCGATTACGTGAATTGGAATAGATGATTTCGGAAACGTGAAATGTGAATTACGGTTTAGAGATAAATTGTGTCATAGCTGTCACGACCCGCACCCGGATATACGGGTACGAATACGTAGACGACGCCCAGCCTACGCCACAGTATTGGCGGTAGAACGCTGTCTAGTATCCAATAAATATACACTACGTCTAGAAGGCCTATAACTATAAATATACTCTAGTCACATCACAACAGCTAGGGATGATAAGACAAGAAAGATAACTAAAGCACAAGAACAACTAGAAACTACTAGAAGGAATCATAAGACAGGAAATAAAGAAGGAAAACAAGACAAACTAAGGATAACTAACAGGCAACTCACATAGAAGAATAGTGAGATCCACCTCAGCTAGCAACATCATGAAGTCCACTAATGGTATAACAACTCCTAAAATATTATCAACGGTATCCTGTCAGGAAAATGAGCAAGTACAAACACTAACAGCAGTTCCATGTGAATTGACAAATTCTATAAGAGACAGTATAATGAACTACAAGACAAAGATATATGCAGACTTGGGAACCGTTCGAAAGCTGAGTTACAACCCTTAAACCAAACAAGGACCGGGATTGTAACCCTTCTCCCGAGCAGAACTCAGTCTCCAATCAAGGTACATCATAGAGGCATATAAAACATGTGAGTAACTGAAATCATAGCATGGTGAGAAGTACTGTATGTAGAACAGAACATGATATATGATAAGATAAAGTAAATATAAAATGTGCCTTGAATTATTAGAGCGATATGTGATCGGCTTGGGATAAGTGACAGGACAGGCTATCCACTTGGTCCGGCAATCCGCGGTGACCTCAACGGAAAATCATGCCGGCCAACCTGGATAACGAGCACAAGGCAAGAGGATCTCGCTACACCCTTCGTAAGGGAAGAGTGGCGCGAGCACATGAATAGTGATAGGGTGGCTTGGATCACATAACCTCTAATAGTTCCCCATCCCCGAATAGTATAATGGACCTGGACATGACACGTCATGACACGGGATTCCCTAAGAGGATAGCTACTCCCTCTCAGGAATCGGTGTCTATACAAGTACATGAAACAAGGCAGGAAATGTACATATATACCAAGAAAATTCAGGAACAACATCTCATGTCATGATCCAACATATACTAGTCCGTGAACTATCGTGACTGGGAATCAAGTAAGACACTACGACTGAATCGGATATAGCAGATATCAAGACAATGAAAACTATCAGTGAATGTACTCGCCTGCGGTCCTGAGCTGTCAAATGGGGTCGATGCTCAGAGTGATGCCACAGACCTAAAGATAAGATATATATAAGCTAATTAGGGTTCAACAGTGTTAGGCTTGATTCTATAGTATAAGCTACGTAATCTAGGTCAGACTCAGTCAACTAAGTCAAACTAGGTCACACTGAGTCACACTAGGTCAAACTAGGTCACAAGAAGTCAAACCAAGTCAAACTAGGTTAAACTGGGTCAATGGTTGACTTACAGTTGACTTTTGGTCAACTGGTCAACTCTGGTCAACCAAGGTCAAACTAGCCTAGGTCAAATGTTGACTCTACTTCGACGTTCAGTCAAAGCAGTCAACCATGGTCAAACAGGGTCAAGGCTAGTCTCTATAAACATTTACAGGGTCAACCCATTCAATTTCAGTGATTGTGAAATCACCGGAATCGATGGAACTCAAAATACAAACAAAAGAGAAATATTATAATAATAGGGTGAAAACCTACAGATGTTGTCGGATGGTGAAACAACCATCACCAACGTGTCCAGAATGGTCAAATCAATTAGGATAGTCTGTCCAAAAGTCCAATTTGGACACAGGGGCAAAACGGTAATTTCGGGCCAAAATGATGTCCGCCGTTGGACACATTTTGCACAGAAAAACGTGCCGAAATAAAAGTGCACAAAACCTAACAAATTATATGTTCACGAATCCAGAATGACGATACGAACCCAACGGTATATCCAGAATTGGATTCCGTTGAGCCGAACTTAAAATGACCCGTTGACCCAGAAAGTGGGACCCGCTTTGTACCGAAATGCGTGCAAGGGCCCACGTTCTCCAAATCAAGCAAACTTTATATGAAAACATGCCAACTGGTGGTGTCAGAAATTGAATCCGGAGTCCCGGATTCAAAAATGAAATTTTATAAGTGCAACACTAAGAATTCGAACGGCCAACTTTGGCGTCGAATTCGACCGACCTAACAAGCTCAAACTGAAATGAAATCTAAAGGGGGCAGGAAGAGGGTTATACCAGCTTCGCACAGGAACTGGTAGCGCGCCAACCGGAGCTGCAACGGAGGAAATACGAGTCGACGAAGTCGGCTCCACAAAACTGTCCAAAAATAATACAATTTAAAGTGTCAACTTGGTGGCCGGTTTTGATCTATCAAACGACGAAATTAACGGTTCAAACTTGACAGAGGTGAAGAGGGGTATACCGAGATTGAGACGGAGCGAAGAAATCGCCGATCCAACGGTCGAATTTCTCGAAAAACGTGTACGAAGTCGCTGTCCCAAAATGCCATTTCTGGTTTCAACCCGCGCGCGCGCCGACGGAAACCCGTGCCAAACGCACGAAACGTCTAGGCGGCGCGTCCCGAAGGACGGTAGCCGCCATGGGAAGGTGCGCCCGGGCCAGGGGTGGCCGACCACGGCAGCGGCGGCCGACGGCAGCGCCGTACGGCGGCCCGACGGCGCGCGACGGCGGCCCGCGCGCGCGCACAGTGCGCTGCGGCTGCTGCTGCTGCTGCTGTGGTGGCGGCACGGCGGCGGCGGCGGCCAGGCACGGCGAGGGGGGGTGGTTCGCATGATGGTGGTGGTGGTGGTGGTGTTATGATGGTGGTGTTTGGGATGATGATGAAGATGACTATGGTGATGGTGGTTATGATGAAGTCGAAGAAGGAGGAGAATGGAGAAGAGGGAGGAGGAAGATGGAGAGGAAGGAGGAGAGAAGGAGTGGGTTGGCCATGGAGGAAAAGGAGGTCGGCCATGGGAGCTGCTGTGGGTGAGGGTGTGTGTGAGTTGAGAGAAAGAGAGAGAGAGATGTATGTGTGGGTGTATGTGAAATAAGAGGGAGAGAGAGAAAAGAGATATTATAGGAAGAGAGAGAAAGTAGAGAGAGGGAGTGGGGGGGGGTCTTTCCTGTACGGGTAGGGGGAGAGATGATGGGAGAGGGGAGTGAGGGGTGTGTGTTTGTGTAAAGTGAGGGAGAGTGAGTGAGTGAGAGAGAGATAGATATTTGTGTGTGTGGGTATATATATATATTATATATATAGAGAGAGAGAGATATATTTAGAGAGAGGATAGAGAGAGGAGATGGGGGTCGGCTAGCATGGGAGAGGAGAGAGAGTGTGAGGGTATATACATATGTATATATACACCTATACATATATACATATATACATATATACATATGTACATATATAATATACAAGGGATAAAATAAGATTAAATAAGTAGAGAGATAGAGGAATATTTTAAGTAGGGAAAAATTAGTGTATGGATATTAATGAAGGGTAACAAGGAGCTTGGACTGGGTTCAGTGGAGCCGGGTTGGGCCAAAATGGACGGGGTGCAATATTTGAATTAAAAACAAGTATTTATGATCATGGGCAAATAAGTAGCATGTGGGGGCTCAAATAAATGGGACACAAGTGGCAGGCGGGTAGTAGGCTTCGTGTGGGCCATGTCCCTATTTGGGGTTGACTAGGTTGGATCGATGTCGGGTCCCGAAATTAAATTGGAAATCAAATCAGGTTTCACGGTAGATAATTAATTGGCCTAAATTGAACCGAAAGTTGTGCGAAGGAAATGGAACACAAAATGGAGTGTCTGAGTGGGACACGAAGGTCAGGGGTGAAGAGCGTCTCGAGTAGATCAGACATGACAAGTTGGTTCTGAGAAAACGACTGGTCTGGTGCTCCTAAATTAAAAGTCACGGTAACGCGCTTATGAGGATCAAGAAAAAGAGTGGAAAATCAATAAATAATTAAATGGTCTAATTTGACCCGAACTTGCGCGAAGCAAAAAGAGTACAAGGGAACAAGTTCGAGTGGGACACGAAATATCACTGTGAAGATAATCTCGTCTACTACAAACTCCAAGAAGGAAGTTTCCAGAGACTGGCATCCCTGATGCTCTAGAATTCCAAGTCACGGTAAAGAGCATTTAAAGATCAAAATTAATTATATAGAAATGAATTATTGAAAATAATTCATTAGAAAAATTCGAAAAATAATTCGGGAATTTCAGGGAGCTTACATCCTACCCACCTTGTAGAAATTTTGTCCTCGAAATTAAGGTTGTAGTAGGGGTAAAACAAGATAGAAAGTTTTTAGGCAAAAAAAAAAAAACTTAGGCACGATCATAGAATGACAAGTTTGCACGATTAAGATAATCAATTCACAATTATTCAGGCACGATGAAAATTTCCGCACGATAGAATCAAAATATGAACAGAATCATATACGCACGATTATAGATACGGTCAGCTCAACCTTGGTCAAAAGTATAACGGTTTAGGCATGACCAACATGAGACTCCGGCATAATCAAGGATAGTATGAAGCCAAATCGTGATTGGAATGGAATTTAGTCATTTGCCAGAATTGAATCGAAAGTTTAAGGCACGAGTGATGACAGCATTGTCCAATCACGATAAAAGTAAATAATTTAGTCTCAGCACGATTTGAATTGATCAAGTTTTGGGTAAATCAGAATTTGGGCAAGATGGAGAACAAAATCAACGAAGTCTGGACACGAGCATCTAAGAAGAAAATCATATCACAATGGAATTCGAACCCATTTAAGTTCAATCAACAATCAAGACTCTTTGGCACGATATACAAAATGACCAAAATTGATTGGTCATGGACAGAAGGGAATCAAAATCTTAACAGTATCGAAAATTAAGAAACAATTAAGATATGAAAATTTCAAAAATTTCAGAGTTTTTAAGTGTAGATAACAGATGTAGATATGAGATAGTTGACTTGTTTAATCAAGACATAACTAAACAATACGAAGGAAATGACGGTAAGATGAGAAAATCATCATGCGATGAGAGAGAAAAATAATGATAAATAAGAAATAATGGTAGGAATTATCTTGCTCAATTGGTAAAAGAAGTGAATCAACTTAAGATATGACCTGATAACCATACACGTCTATCCAAAACCATATTGCCAGAATTTACGCCACGTCAGTAAACATAGCCGCAATAAATGATAGAGTCCATAACTAAGGTATACACCCTATAATCATGTCATCTAGATTCCTTACCACGCCAACCGGTATGGCTGCAAGATAATCTAAATTCCATAACTAGGATAGTATATCCAAAATCAGGCTCCATGTCCCTGTCAGGCTAGCTAATATGACTGCGATAAATTCCAACTCCATAAGCAAAGTAGACATTTATCGTTCCCATCGTCCTCGTCCAAAATATGTTTATCAGGATATCTTAACTCAATTCTTAAAAGAATTATCCAAAACAAAATCAAGGGTCAACAACGAATATTAAGATTCAAAATTTAACCACGAATCAAGGATAAGAAATAAAAACTAGCAGAACAGATTTCGAGACAGAATTTAGAAGAAAATTTTCAGGAGATGTCCAAAGGTACTATCTAGGTCAAGATAAAGGAAATCATTGGAATATAATCTAAAACAATCTCAACCTGATATGAGACATGTAAATCATATTCTCGTCTCGACCTAGGAGATATATAAGTTCAACTTATACCTTCCCTCTGGGGTTCACAAACTCATTCCAAGAAAGAATAAAGTTGATAACGGACAGATGTTTCAGAAATCAGGACGAACGGGAACAAATGGAAAAAGTTTCGAAAAGTTCGAAATAAGATTCCCAGGGATCATCCCTGGAATCTACCAAGAGTTCCTAATATGTGACTGAGTACCAAATTCCTAAAATATTCCATGACTCAACCTTAATCCTAGGGCAGGCTCGCAGTAGTACAGAAAAGCTCAAGTACTACCACGACTTCGCATTAATTGCAAAGACTAACCTGCATGGGCCACCACTAAAAACGTGTCACGATCCGCACTCGGATATACGGGTACGAATACGTAGACGACGCCCAGCCTACGCCGCAGTATCGGCGGTAGAACGCTGTCTAGTACCCAATAAATATACACTACGTCTAGAAGGCCTATAACTATAAATATACTCTAGTCACATCACAACAGCTAGGGATGATAAGACAAGAAAGATAACTAAAGCACAAGAACAACTAGAAACTACTAGAAGGAATCATAAGACAGGAAATAAAGAAGGAAAACAAGACAAACTAAGGATAACTAACAGGCAACTCACATAGAAGAATAGTGAGATCCACCTCAGCTAGCAACATCATGAAGTCCACTAATGGTATAACAACTCCTAAAATATTATCAACGGTATCCTGTCAGGAAAATGAGCAAGTACAAACACTAACAGCAGTTCCATGTGAATTGACAAATTCTATACGAGACAGTATAATGAACTACAAGACAAAGATATATGAAGACTTGGGAACCGTTCGAAAGCTGAGTTACAACCCTTAAACCAAACAAGGACCGGGATTGTAACCCTTCTCCTGAGCAGAACTCAGTCTCCAATCAAGGTACATCATAGAGGCATATAAAACATGTGAGTAACTGAAATCATAGCATGGTGAGAAGTACTGTATGTAGAACAGAACATGATATATGATAAGATAAAGTAAATATAAAATGTGCCTTGAATTATTAGAGCGATATGTGATCGGCTTGGGATAAGTGACAGGACAGGCTATCCACTTGGCCCGGCAATCCGCGGTGACCTCAACGTAAAATCATGTCGGCCAACCTGGATAACGAGCACAAGGCAAGAGGATCTCGCTACACCCTTCGTGAGGGAAGAGTGGCACGAGCACATGAATAGTGACAGGGTGGCTTGGATCACATAACCTCTAATAATTTCCCATCCCCGAATAGTATAATGGACCTGGACATGACACGTCATGACACGGGATTCCCTAAGAGGATAGCTACTCCCTCTCAGGAATCGGTGTCTATACAAGTACATGGAACAAGGCAGGAAATGTACATATATACCAAGAAAATTCAGGAACAACATCTCATGTCATGATCCAACATATACTAGTCCGTGAACTATCGTGACTGGGAATCAAGTAAGACACTACGACTGAATCGGATATAGCAGATATCAAGACAATGAAAACTATCAGTGAATGTACTCGCCTGCGATCCTGAGCTGTCAAATGGGGTCGATGCTCAGAGTGATGCCACAGACCTAAAGATAAGATATATATAAGCTAATTAGGGTTCAACAGTGTTAGGCTTGATTCTATAGTATAAGCTACGTAATCTAGGTCAGACTCAGTCAACTAAGTCAAACTAGGTCACACTGAGTCACACTAGGTCAAACTAGGTCACAAGAAGTCAAACCAAGTCAAACTAGGTTAAACTGGGTCAATGGTTGACTTACAGTTGACTTTTGGTCAACTGGTCAACTCTGGTCAACCAAGGTCAAACTAGCCTAGGTCAAATGTTGACTCTACTTCGACGTTCAGTCAAAGCAGTCAACCATGGTCAAACAGGATCAAGGCTAGTCTCTATAAACATTTACAGGGTCAACCCATTCAATTTCAGTGATTGTGAAATCACCGAAATCGATGGAACTCAAAATACAAACAAAAGAGAAATATTATAATAATAGGGTGAAAACCTACAGATGTTGTCGGATGGTGAAACAACCATCACCAACGTGTCCAGAATGGTCAAATCAGTTAGGATAGCCTGTCCAAAAGTCCAATTTGGACACAGGGGCAAAACGGTAATTTCGGGCCAAAATGATGTCCGCCGTTGGACACACTTTGCACCGAAAAATGTGCCGAAATAAAAGTGCACAAAACCTAACAAATTATATGTCCACGAATCCAGAATGACGATACGAACCCAACGGTATATCCAGAATTGGATTCCGTTGAGCCGAACTTAAAATGACCCGTTGACCCAGAAAGTGGGACCCGCTTTGCACCGAAATGCGTGCCAGGGCCCACGTTCTCCAAATCAAGCAAACTTTTTATGAAAACATGCCAACTGGTGGTGTCAGAAATTGAATCCGGAGTCCCGGTTTCAAAAATGGAATTTTACAAGTGCAACACTAAGAATTCGAACGGCCAACTTTGGCGTCGAATTCGACCGACCTAACAAGCTCAAACTGAAATAAAATCTAAAGGGGGCAGGAAGAGGGTTATACCAGCTTCGCACAGGAACTGGTAGCGCGCCAACCGGAGCTGCAACGGAGGAGATACGAGTCGACGAAGTCGGCTCCACAAAACTGTCCAAAAATAACACAATTTAAAGTGTCAACTTGGTGGCCGGTTTTGATCTATCAAACGACGAAATTAACGGTTCAAACTTGACAGAGGTGAAGAGGGGTATACCGAGATTGAGACGGAGCAAAGAAATCACCGATCCTACGGTCAGATTTCTCGAAAAACGTGCACGAAGTCGCTGTCCCGAAATGCCATTTCTGGATTCAACCCGCGCGCGCGCCGACGGAAACCCGTGCCAAACGCACGAAACGTCTAGGCGGCGCGTCCCGAAGGACGGTGGCCGCCACGGGAAGGTGCGCCCGGGCCAGGGGTGGCCGACCACGGCAGCGGCGGCCGACGGCAGCGCCGTGCGGCGGCGCGACTGCGCGCGACGGCGGCCCGCGCGCGCGCACAGTGCGCTGCGGCTGCTGCTGCTGCTGCTGTGGTGGCGGCGCGGCGGCGGCGGCGGCCAGGCACGGCGAGGGGGGGTGGTTCGCATGATGGTGGTGGTGGTGGTGGTGTTATGATGGTGGTGTTTGGGATGATGATGAAGATGACTATGGTGATGGTGGTTATGATGAAGTCGAAGAAGGAGGAGAATGGAGAAGAGGGAGGAGGAAGATGGAGAGGAAGGAGGAGAGAAGGAGTGGGTTGGCCATGGAGGAAAAGGAGGTCGGCCATGGGAGCTGCTGTGGGTGAGGGTGTGTGTGAGTTGAGAGAAAGAGAGAGAGATGTATGTGTGGGTGTATGTAAAATAAGAGGGAGAGAGAGAAAAGAGATATTATAGGAAGAGAGAGAAAGTAGAGAGAGGGAGTGGGGGGGGTCTTTCCTGTACGGGTAGGGGGAGAGATGATGGGAGAGGGGAGTGAGGGGTCTGTGTTTGTGTAAAGTGAGGGAGAGTGAGTGAGTGAGAGAGAGATAGATATTTGTGTGTGTGGGTATATATATATATATATATATATATATATATATATATATTATATATAGAGAGAGAGAGATATATTTAGAGAGAGGATAGAGAGAGGAGATGGGGGTCGGCTAGCATGGGAGAGGAGAGAGAGTGTGAGGTATATACATATGTATATATACACCTATACATATATACATATATACATATATACATATGTACATATATAATATACAAGGGATAAAATAAGATTAAATAAGTAGAGAGATAGAGGGATATTTTAAGTAGGGAAAAATTAGTGTATGGATATTAATGAAGGGTAACAAGGAGCTTGGACTGGGTTCAGTGGAGCCGGGTTGGGCCAAAATGGACGGGGTGCAATATTTGAATTAAAAACAAGTATTTATGATCATGGGCAAATAAGTAGCATGTGGGGGCTCAAATAAATGGGACACAAGTGGCAGGCGGGTAGTAGGCTTCGTGTGGGCCATGTCCCTATTTGGGGTTGACTAGGTTGGATCGATGTCGGGTCCCGAAATTAAATTGGAAATCAAATCAGGTTTCACGGTAGATAATTAATTAGCCTAAATTGAACCGAAAGTTGTGCGAAGGAAATGGAGCACAAAATGGAGTGTCTGAGTGGGACACGAAGGTCAGAGGTGAAGAGCGTCTCGAGTAGATCATACATGACAAGTTGGTTATGAGAAAACGACTGGTCTGGTGCTTCTAAATTAAAAGTCACGGTAACGCGCTTATGAGGATCAAGAAAAAGAGTGGAAAATCAATAAATAATTAAATGGTCTAATTTGACCCGAACTTGCGCGAAGCAAAAAGAGTATAAGGGAACAAGTTCGAGTGGGACACGAAATATCACTGTGAAGATAATCTCGTCTACTACAAACTCCAAGAAGGAAGTTTCCAGAGACTGGCATCCCTGATGCTCTAGAATTCCAAGTCACGGTAAAGAGCATTTAAAGATCAAAATTAATTATATAGAAATGAATTATTGAAAATAATTCATTAGAAAAATTCAAAAAATAATTCGAGAATTTCAGGGGGCTTACAATAGCGTACTTGATTTGAGAATGAATGATAGGCGAATTACGTCGAACGTGTTCGAAGAGATAGACTATACGAAACGGCTTGATGAATGAACGATATTGATATGACGTAGAATTGGATAAAACGTGAGTTATCGTAGAATGGCTTTACCGAACGACTCGTACCCCGTGCGACGAATATTGGGATGTGCGTAGAAAATCGATGCTCGATGTTTAGGAATCGGAGTGATGCGAGCTTGGGTAGAAAACCCCGTACCATCGATTTGGCTTGACCTTAGGATGGGGTCAGTATTGATATCGTTATTTGGGAACTATGATTCCAGTGCTGACGAAAGACATAGCCTAGCGGTTCGGAAGACGCCCGAGTGCGAAACGATAGGAAATAGCGGAGGCACCACTCGCGAGTCTCGGCTAACATGCACGTATATCAGGGACCCCCGAATATGTGTACGATCCGACTCGAGTGGTGATGGCGGATTCTCTATGACGAGGCTTGGCTGAAATGCATGTATTTTGGGGACGCCTGGAATATGTGCACGATCCAACTAAGTGATATGTTGAATCAAGTGAGACTTGAGGAACGGGAAAGTGTCGAGGATTTTAAAATCGTGAGTTTCGAAGAAATGTTGATGGTAATGCGATCATTGATTTGAAACGAGTTCGAATGTTGGTTGATCGGTTGGTGTGCCTTACGACTAAGTTAGCGATAAGCGCGAGCGTGGCTCGGAATCGAAGAAATGCGTAGGCGGAGTGTGTACGATTAAGTCTTGGCCATAGAAATGGTAGGATGGTTTGCCTTCAGGAAAGTCTTGAGGACGAGACTTGTTCTGAGTGGTGTATGTTGTAGTGTCCCGTCCCGCAAAATCAATCGGAGGAATCGAAACGCCGACGGCGTTCGGACTTGGCCTTACTACGGCGACTCGAAGACATCGCTCAGGTGGGGTAGTTTCGGTGAACTTGCCTCATCTTTGCCTTCACATAATAAATCGTGTTTTCAACTTGCACAAGTAGGCTTAATAATAAAAGAGACGAATCTGCATAGCTAAAGGGAATTATCCCGACGGATCGAATCGAGTTTAGAACATGGAAAACGTCCCACGGTCTGATTAGAGTTCTTGCTCAGCGTGCTTTGAAAATGACACTCGATCCTTCGTCCCGCGGCTTGGGAGAAGGAAAAGTTGGTATTCGACACAAACGATGAGTTAGCCTAAGTCATAGGCGTCGCCCGCGTAAATGCTCGATAAAGCATGTCCATTTCTACTGCGCAAGGCTTGGCATAGCCTTGGCTCGTCCCTCGGGTTAAGTTGTAGGCTTGAGTAAGTTAGGCAAAGTTATGCCGATCGACCTAAGTCATTCCAAGTGCCGTCCCGCTCTTTCTACGGTTGTCAAGTTAAATAGTCCCACGATCTCAAGGGCCGTCGTATAACGTATGACTTGGGTGATAGCATCGCGTAGGACGTAAGTCAGTTAAAGGCACGAACCACGGTTGGCACGATATAAAGTTAGCCACAGACTATGGCACTTCGGGAACACTTTTGTTCAAGTTAAGTTGGAAGGCTACGTAGTAGTCGTTCCCTCGAGTTCAAAGAAGTTCGAGGCGATCCCTCGGTTGGGAGTCTTGCGTTCCTATCCACGTTAAGAAGTTCGAGGCGGTCCCTCGGTTGGGAGTCTCGCGTTTCTATCCACGTTAAGAAGTTCGAGGCGGTCCCTCGGTTGGGAGTCTCGCAGTCCCGAGGTACGTTATGCCAAGTGTGATTCAGCGCACGAGTTGCTAAGTATAGTTCCAGTCATACCAACAAATTAGGCCATACATTTACGTGAGTTTAGATGTCTCGTAGGGGCGTGGTCATTGGATACCTTGTCGACAAGAATTTCTGCCTAGACTGGTTATACGCCGGGGCACCGGGCCCAGTCGTCCTAGGAGGTAGACGTTATAGCAGCGCATGCTTTTATTGCGTGGGTAGTCGGGGGCTTTCCATGGGGCTAGCTACCTTGCATCGAAGGACCCGTCGCCTACCCGGGCTATATCCGCGATGGCTTGTCATGCCAGTGGCCTTTCATATAGATAATTGGCGTGCTACGCGGCGAATCCGCATGCACGGTGTCGGTCATAATAAAGGAAGTGTAAGCACGGTATGCGTTGAATGGTGAAATGTGTGCTCGGTTGCACCCAAAGTATTATAAAGTCTACGATTCGGCTATACGTAAAGACACGTGCTTCGGCACGAGATATGGCGTCGTACTTGAGTTCTCAACACCGATTCCACAAGTTTGGTTAGTCGTTGCGTGTTAAGTCGATAAGGGCCGTAAGGTAAGTTTGGATAAGTCAGGTTACGCTGTGAGGCACGGCCTCGATGTTTGAGGCACGGGCAAGTATTGGACACGACCTAGTCGTTACGTCCAAGAGCATGGTACGAAAGACAAGTATGAGTCGGTTCGTTGACAATACAAGCACGAGAAAGGTCTAGAGGCAAAGTATGGGTACGTTATTAGTGCAAGGCACGGAGATGGTCTAAAAGACACTAAATAGGCCGAGCGTCGGTCCTAAAATCGATCCTAAGGCAAGACTAGAAAGACAATCGAAAAAGGGGGCTTGTATTGCACAAAGTAAAATAAACGTGTCAATTTTGTATGGGTGGGCGAGGAGCTCACTCCACCAGTACAGTTGAGTACTGACACCCACACAGTTTACATGTGCAGGCACAGGTAGAAGCTCGTGGCGCGGAGCTTGCTTGGATGCGTCGAGGCACGGAGTTCCTTGGCGATTCGAAGCGTGCAGCCGCATGGATCGAAGACTTATACGGGACATAATGTATGGACATCGCCTTCCGAAGCTTCCGCTGGATTCAAGTATTGTATCGAGAGATGAGAGAGAGCAGAGTGATTTGTAATGTGAGACGAGTGTATTTGAGTGATTGTAATCTTGGCCTTGTGCCCCCAATATAACCGTTGTTTCAATATCAATAAAAGAGCTTCTTTGAATAACTTGTATTTGTTCTAAATTTTCGCTGCGTATTCAATGTCTCTGCTTGGGACTTCTGTGCGACGACCCCGTCGCCGCCGCTGTAATCGGCCGTTATGGAACCCGCCTTGCACGAGCGCAATCTAGGCTCGTGCGACATCACGCCTTAGCGAGGACGATCGCTCCTACGGGAGCGGGACGTGACAGGTATCTGCTTATATTATTATTGTATATTGTATATTGATGACGGGCGTCCCGCTGGGACTCGTCTAATTCATGATTGGCACAATTGATTGACTGGATAGACTAGCCTTGCTCGCACATAGTAAGAACTGAGGAATCCCTATTTGCATAATTCCAGGATAACTTGGGGCTCACAATAGCAAGTCGTAGGAGTTGATTGGCCGTTCAAGATGATTTGTTTGTGTACTGTACCTACTCTGTTGCCTAACTAAGATGATCAGAATGTCAGGACATGACGGGCCAACTTCTGTCCTTGTTTGGTTGGGAGGTTGGTTCGAAGTGTCGTGATGTTATGTGAATCCTAGTGGAAAGCAGAGATCTATTATTATATTCTCTTACTTACTGGTTTAATCCTTCATATCGTGCTTCCTTGTGGTACTTGCTATTAGAGGTCTAACATCTCTGGTTTTGTATGGCCAGATTTAGAGCCGGTTCCCGAGGACTCAGCTTACTTCCACCTCCAAGATGGTCAATACTAGGAGAATGATCGCAGGAGGACTCGAGTGGGTTCCTTACTCCACCGCTCGTTTTGTTATTTACTTCATACTTAGCCGTTGGGCACCGACATGTTAGTCGGATTGTCTTGTACTTACTTTTACATAATTGTAATTAAGTCAGACTGCAGCTGATAACAATTGTGTATATGTTACTATACCATCTGGCTATGTTTTGTAATGCCAGATCTCAAGAACATTTTGACTAAGCGTTTGGGACGCCTTACTGCTTTATCTTACATGTTCTCTATTTTTGCTTCTTGTTTGAATGATTGAGACAATAGATGTGAAGTGACCATAGTAAGACTTTCATGTAGTATGCACCCCCTCGTCTGGTTAGACAGCATTGATCGTATTATACGGTATTCATCCTACCCGTAATACGTAGCTGGCTGAGTCATTCCCCCGCTCTCCAGTATTCTGGTTCTGGGGCGTGACAGTACGAAAAAAGGGTTAAACTATTCTAATGGTACCTCAAACTATAGCATTCAGATGTTTTTTGTATATTAACTTTCCACTGCTCGAATTTGGTATCCTATTTTCATTAAAAAAAAATTAAGCATCTTTCGTCAATTATGAAACACATCTAGACCATTTCAAAAGCATATATTGGAGTATAAAAGCGTAATTTAAATATTTGTATTACTAAATATATTTTTAAAATGATTCCGATGTGCTTCAAAATTGATGAAATGTGTTTCAAAAAAATAATTTATAAAATTTGGGTATCAAAATCGAGCAATAAAAATTGAAAGTGACAAAATTATTCCAACGTTATAGTTTAAATGTAATTAGGATAATTTAGCCTACATAAAATGTTCCTCTTAGGTTTCCATGAGTTAGGTGGGGTTTCAATTTCATGCGAGCTCGTAAGATTAATGTTTAAGAAACCAGTAGGTAACAACCAGTTGTCCGACCGTTGGTCCGAAACCGTACTAAATTCTAAGAATTGTCAAGTAGAACATAGGTCACATGAACTCCATCGTTCAACATATTGTATTGTACATTTAAAAACTGGTAGGACTAGTTCTTTAGAAATATAAGGGATTAAATCCGATAAGAATTCAGCCCATCTCTACTCTTTATAAGGGGCTGTTTGGTTGCCCGGGGGTGGCATGAAAGTGGCTTAAAAAAGTGAATTTGTTTGCAGCTGCTAGCTTTTGCAGCGTTTGGTTTGGAGTAACTCCAAGTTGCATCTGTCCTATCTGGTCTGAGTAATGATGATTTTTCTTCCAATCTTTACTCCGTTCACCTCCCTCCTTGAAGCGGAGGAAGTCACGGGAACTGGAGCGGGGGAAGAATAAAGTAGAAAAAAAAGAAAAATACTGAAGGAAAAAAAAGGTAAAATACTGAAGGGAAAAAAAAAGGAAATACTGAAGAAAAAAAGTCGAACTGCCGTCGAAATCGGCGGCAGCGGTGGTGGGCCGGGCGGTCCTGTCGGCAACGATCTTGAGCTCCGCGACGGAGTTGCCGCCGCATACGAGAGCCTGGAGGGGCGGAGGGCCGGTGACTTGGCATGGAAGAATAAGAAAAAGAAGAAGAACACACAGCAAGAACAACAAAAAAAAAAAAAATTCTTTGGAAAGTGAATAATGAGGAAGGAGGAAAGTGAACACTACATATACATAATATGCTCGGATGGGATGTGTCTAGAGAATTCTGTGGGAGTAGTGGTTTGTTTAATTTATTTAATGGTAGTAATAGTAACAACTAATAATATAATTAAAAATAATAATTAAATTGGTATTTATATTTATATAAAAGTCTTAAATATTTAATCTATGCAAAAAGTGTCATTTTGGAAAGTTAATGTATTTTTTTCATTTAATTATGTTAATTAATTTATTAGTCTTAAATATTTTTTTAGTTTAATTTATTTAGTTTGTTTAATAATAATAATAATAATAATAATAATAATAATAATAATAATAATAATAATATTATTATTATTATTATTATTATTATTATTATTATTATTATTATTATTATTATTTATTATTATTATTATGGTAATTAATTTAATTATTAGTTACCATTTCTCCAACTCCAACATCTTCTTACCATCCAAACAACCGAACTACTTTTTTTCACTTACAACAACCATCCAAACACCAAACTCATTTTTCTTCCACTTGCAGCAGACAAAAAGTACTATATCCAAACACATTTTGGAAAGTGAAATGTATTGTAAGTAAAATAAGTTACATCTCATGAAAGTGCCACTTTCACACTTTTATACATCTACATCCAACCAAACAGGCCCCTATCCAAACAGCCCCTAAATAGTCTAAAGAATCTCCTAAATAACTTCCATTAGTCGCCATGCCCCCGCGTCCTACACCACATCTATATCTAGTCTCGCCGCGTTGATACAACGCGGAGTGATATACTAAAGAAAGAAAGAAAGAAAGGGAGAGAGAGAGAGAGAGAGAGAGGAAAGAGAAAGAGGAGCTGTGATGGAGGAAGGAGAAGAGCAGCAGCAGCAGCAGCAGC
This sequence comes from Iris pallida, assembly GCA_029216955.1. NCBI lineage: Eukaryota > Viridiplantae > Streptophyta > Magnoliopsida > Asparagales > Iridaceae > Iris > Iris pallida. The sequence continues at coordinate 3,840,527 of JANAVB010021197.1, forward strand.
AGCAGATGACGATGGCGATTGATCGGCGGCCGGAAGCGCTGGGAGAGCTGAAGGTCCTCCCGGACGAGATCCTCTGCGCAATTCTTGAACACCTCCAACCTCGCGATCTCGCCCGCCTTTCCTGCGTCAGCAGGTGCTCTTTTTTCCTTCTTCTCGAGCTTTTGAATTTTCAAAATTGAGGTTAAAAATTCATAGTTTCTTCCTCAGGAAGAGAAAACCCCTTCAATGGCAGAATGGAATTAAAGTTTGCATTTTTTTTAAAATCCGGTACGTAGCGGAATGATCATTGGCAATCGAGATGAAATGGAACACGGTGTTTAGCAAATTTAGTCGTAGCTGGAAAGCTCAAGCAATAAATTTTGGGGCCCAGACAAACCTAAGTGCGGCAATAGCCATTGCCGAGCCGGATCGGTGTTCGAAGTCGGACCAATTTACCATTTTTTTGGCTTTCCGGAACGAAGAACCCGATACTCCGATCCGAAACCGCCATAACTGCCGAAAATCGCCGATACCGATACTCGTAGGAAGGGTCCGGAACCGATTCCGATACCGTTATTGCGAACCTCGACATACCCTCTTTTCTCCACTGAGGTTGGGTTGCTCCTCGAACAGCCCTATTAGGATGCTACGAACTCACCAGCATTCACGGCATTCCTTATGCCATTACTTGCAGGCTTGCAGCTGGCACAGCGTCACACACAATAAGACAACACAACTACCAAATCATGGAAAATTATCGACTCAAAACAAGACTACATACCAACTTGTTCAATAAGTTTAGGTTTTTAGTAACTTTGGCCGATGTTCATGGACCTCATGAGTAATGATCATGGCATGGCTAGAGGTTTTGAGTGATGAGAATGAGGGTTGACATCTAGATTCTATGGATAGCATGGTCGTCTCGTGCTCATAGCTACATGCTTGGAATCTAGCACCAACATAGGGGGGTTGACGTCAAGTCATCGACAACCATTCACGAGAAATGTATCAATTCATTTATGAAGCATTTTTATGCTTCATAGCTGATCCCTTTACGATGGGAGAAGGGCCTTGGACAACAACGATGATACGATTGCCCCGACTGTCAAGAATCTAAGCTCTAATAATCAATCATGATAGCTGAATATTTAAACAACTATCTATATAAAAACCTGAACCAATATAATGTAAGGTTAACAAGTATGGAGATAATTTTAGGGGTAATTGGATCTTCCTCCGAAATCATACGGTGTATGAATGAAGTGCATGTTAAAGCGGCACCTCAGCCTAGGCCACTTGGAACATAGATTCGTCTCGTCTAGACCTAGGCCCAAATTCCTTGGGTGGCCCAACCCGTTTTGGTTATGTGGCATCTTCCTGGGCCCAAATTTGTGCGCCTAGGCCACATCTTAGACCTCCTGGCAATGCCTAGGTCACACTTAAGCTTGTCTAGGCCCCAATGTACTTTCCTAAGAAAGGTGGATGGTAAGTAAATAAAATTGGTTCTCTTTTTTCCACTTATTTTATTCTTTAGTTTATGTGTTAATTGTATAAATAGGTTAATTAGATGGTCAAACTTTTGGAATATAAGTAAATCATCATCATCATCATCCAAGCCTTCTTCAGTCTAAATTTCCCTGGATATGCAGCATAAGAAAGCTCAATAAAAAAGAAATTACAGCTTTTATTACCGACTTTTGGCATGATGTCAACCCTCTATGTTAGTGGCAAATTTCTAGTCAAGGTTGTTACGAGCATGAGAGGACCGTGCCATAATAGATACCTAGATAGCCAATTAGCAAGTAATAGACCTACTTTTTGAATATGCAGTTTAAGCTCGCGCAATGAAGGGGCACCCTCCAAGTTCCCCTAGACTAAGAAGCGTCTAGACAAAGTGGTATAATGATACAATTTGATACATGTAATCACATTCATCACCACGACACTTAACTACTTAAGCCAAAGAGAAAAGAAACTAATTTGGGAAAATATACTTTTGGTCATTTAGAGAAACCAATCCTTCAGTTCTGTGCTATTTGGAATAGTCAAGAAATGTCTAAACCTTATACAACTGATTCTTATTTCAATTTGATATCATGATCTTTGGTACGTAGATAGGACAATGGGGTGCCAAAAGGTAAGCGACTGATGAGAAAAAGGTGGACCAACAATTTTTTTTTGTTTCTAGTACTTTAGATATGAAAGAATTTACAATATTTATTTTATGGCTATATTAAACTTCTACCCAACTATATATAACATGAGTGCTCGCTTTAGTGGCATGTTTGTTGATGTTTAAGTATGAAAAAACGGCATCCACCCTGTTATCAAGCTAGAAGAAAATCCGTATTTATGTTGTACCAATAAGTTTTATTTCCATGTATGTATGTTACTATGTTGTAACAATAAGTTTTCTCTCCATCAGAAATACAATAGTGTTAGCAGGTTGTTTACCTATCTCCATATCTGATCCTATATTAGTGTTGTTTTGTTTTTCTTTTTATTTGTCTCTTATAACATCATGCTGCTAAACACAACTGGTTAATTGTTTTCAGTGTAATGTATATACTGTGCAATGAAGAACCATTGTGGATGACCCTCTGTCTTAGAATGGGGGGTTTGCTCGAGTACAAAGGCTCTTGGAAGAGAACAACACTGCATCGGTAAGTAATAGATGCTGTAATGAGAAGTTCGGATGTATCCTGTACTGCAATCTTGGATGTTCTAATATCCAAATTGCTGAAATCTTTATAGTTTGTTTTTGTCTGTGCTGCTTTCAGTCATTATTATATACTGTTTATTTTTCCAGGCAAAATCTTTGTACCATAAGTGAAACGCCTTGCCAAAAAACTCTGCAGTTTTATGGTAATATATCGATTCCATCTGCAACTCATTGTTATTGCTTTGGAAATGCTTTATTTTTAAATTCATTCTTTTAACCATTCATCATCATGACAGCTGTCTCCCCTTTTTTGTATAGGATTCAACTCCTTGTTTCTCTATAGAAGATGGTATAGGCGTTTTACCACACTCAATATATTCTCTTTAGATAAGGGAATTCTGGAAAGAAAGAACGACCTATCTGTGGAGGAGTTCCATTCTGAGTATGATAGCAAAAAACCGGTAAAGTTCGAGATTTATATATGAAATTTATCAAACTGAGCGGTGTCTATGGTTCTTCATATAATTCCATGTTGATTTTGTGTTTCAAGTAACTATCGTCAGGTTGCACATTTTGCTTGGCTCTAATTTACATGAGAGAGGAAGAAGTATGGAATTTATTAATTTTTTGAAGTTCTTTTTATGCAGAGCCATAAATAAATGATTCCCAATACCGTGTTTTCTTTTAACCACAAATAATGGTGCGTTTGATTGCAAGGAGGAAAATATATGGAAAGGAATTAATTCCACGGAATTATTTTACTAGTAAAAAAATTCCATGAAAATTTAAAATTTTCTTATGGAAAATTTAATTTGGGTGTTTGATTGTCATAGTTATTTTCCATGGAAAATGATATTTTCCTATGGCTTGGGTAAGTTTCATTTTCCACCATTTCAGAAGAAAATATGGAAAATGATAGTTTTTTGGAAAATAATTCCATGGAAAATATAAGTTATCAAACACTACAATTGGTGTAAAATTTGTGATGGAAATATTTTCCATGGAAAAAAGCACAATCAAACACAGCCTAAATGATTCCCAATACCATGTTTTCTTTCTTAGATACAGGAAGCTACTAGCTACCAAATCTTCTGAGATTTTTTTGCGGTACATAGAACAGGATGATGGGATTATTTCGTTTAAAAAGTTGGAGTGTTTCTGCTGTGGCCTAGCAGTCTAGAAGCGCCATCTCTCTCTCTCTCTCTCTCTCTCTCTCTCTCTCTCTCTCCCCAAAGTCTGATCATACACCATTTGAATCTTCTTAGTGTGTAATGCATTTGATGTGCCTTTTATTTCATCCTTGGCTTACAGCCTTATATTTTTTATTGCCTCTTACTGGTAATGCTACCTAGCTCAAAACCTTGTCTGGGCTTCATTTATGTTTCACGGATACTTCAATGGAGGTGCCATAATTTTATCTGATTGTAGAAAAATCGGATACTTATGATACTTCAAGCATATATGTCAGAAACATTTTCTAATGTATCCTAGATTTTAAAACGACACTTAAAATACATAAGGCGTATTTATTCCTTAGAAGGAGAATAAAAACATAATAATGCTAGTGAGGAGATGAAACAGTGCTTGGAATGAATGAAGTATGAATACAATTCTACCATATATTCCTCTTAAATTTAGAAAAGCGAGGAGATGAAACAATGCTTGGAATGAATGACGTATGAATACAATTCTACCATAGTTTCCTCTTAAATTTAGAAAAGGAGTCTTTCCCTCTCCCGAGGCTAATAGAAAGCATCATCTATTTTCATTTCTACCGTTATCAACTTAAATGTCCTTTTAAACTTCTCCTTTATTAACTTTTGTTTGTTTAGGATTATCAGTAGAAATAAACATGTTATTTATTTACTGTTATATCCCTGCCATATGGTATCCTAGTTTTCAAATTTGTCTTCTTGTTGTATCTGTATTGTGTCACCATATCCGTCTCCAATGCAACATAAGGTACATTAAATCTTGAGAACCAAAGTTGTTTAGTTAGATTCTTCTTTTTAAGTATTTAACGCTATCCAGTTCCTTTTATCAATCTGCTTAAAATCTAAACTGCATGTTTCTCCTTCCCAGCTTTTGCTTACCGATTTGGCTGAAACTTGGCCAGCAAGAAAGAAGTGGACAATAGACCAACTATTATTAAGCTATGGAGATGTTGCATTCAGGTTATCTCAGAGGAGCTCTAAGAAAATCACCATGAGCTTCAAGGATTATGTATCATATATGGAAATTCAGCATGATGAAGACCCCCTTTACATTTTCGATGACAAGGTGATTACTGCTTGTTGTGATCTCTTTGGGAGATAAATCCTTTGTAAAATGTTTGTAATATTTAATGTTGAACAGTTTGGAGATGTTGCGCCACCTCTATTGGAAGATTATAGTGTGCCTCATTTGTTCCAAGAAGACTTTTTTGATGTCTTAGATCCTGACCAGCGTCCTCCCTTCAGATGGCTGATAATTGGACCAGAGAGGTCTGGTGCATCTTGGCATGTTGATCCGTCCCTGACAAGTGCATGGAACACTCTTCTATATGGGCGGAAAAGGTAAATTTATCTTTAAGACTGGGTGAGCTTATTTGTATGCATCAATTATTGATCTTGAAGAATTGTCTATAAGTATGTGAATATGATACCTTATTTTTGTCAAAAAATGAAGGACATGACAATAGCAGACTGGTATATCCACCTAGTACTCTATCAAGTTAGAGTACCTAGTACTCTATCAAGTTAGAGTTCGAAGTCTCTGATATTGGATTTATTTGCACATGGCCTTATAAGGTGCACGACTTGTAAATACTCAAAAAGGCGAATGTACACTTCTATATATTTGTGTTTTGTTATCTAGATTTTTGAGATTCGCATGCTTGAAACTTGTATTTATGCTATTCTACATACATTTTAAGATCTTAGGTCTGGGTCTTTAGAGCACATTTTGATCTCTCTATTTCTATAATTTTATATGATTTAGGGAATGCAGACATTTTGAAACGATCCATTACGAATATATTTGTTACATTTATTATTGGTAAATTATGATAAACTCCCTTTATCTTTGGTTGAACGGAAGCGTCACATTTCCAAATGCAGGTCCTCATCATGCTTTTTTTTTTAGCTTCAACAATTTTGACCTAAATATCCTTTGTTTATATTTTTTATTATCAAGTAGTACATTATTTTGGATTTGTTAGATATAAATCCCTTAAATCTTGTGGATTTTTCTGTAAGTCCTCGAAGTCGTGTTATTTGCTTAGAGGTCCCTCAAATTACAAGGTCTATTAGTTAAGGACCAAATGTAATATAAAATTGTGTTTCTCTCTAAGGTTGCTTCATTCTTGATGATTTTTCCCATGCCATAACTTAAAAGGACTACTCAATGAATCTCCTCTTACACATTAGTTAAGCTTGACCCATTTTCCAGTTAAACCTTGTCCTTAACCCACTGTCTTCTCGATCCATTTCTTTCCCATCCCATTTCTCAATCGATCACATCTACCAACTCAGATACAATTTTCAACCCGCCACCTTCACCAATCCACCTTCTCACTTCTAAATGTTTTCCTCAAAAATGGTGGGATTCCATTTTCTCAACCCTCTCTCTCCACCATCTCTCTCTTCATTTTCATCTCTACTTTCTTTGCAAACTTTCTTTTCGACCAAACAAATAAACAAAATTAAAATTATTTTTTTCCTTGTTTTCTCTCTCTCTCTTTCTTTTCATTTTCTCTTTATTTTCCCCACTATCTCACAAAACAAACACAACCTAAGAGTTAGGGGAGATAAAGATAAACCTTTTAGTCTTTAGCAATATATGGTTACTAATATGTGGTTACTGGTAACCCATGGGTTAGCTAGCTTTTCCTTGAACGAAGGCAAAGGGTGTACTTATACCTAATGGATCTTAATACTTTTCGGGATCTCTCAAGTAAGTAACAAGATTTAAATGACTAAGTTGAAACAGACAAGATTTAGGGTACTTATATATGAAATTAAGCTATACATGAACCAAGCAAGCCAGATTCTAACTATTTTTTTAAATAATTTTCAATGAACCTTATCCCTTTGTGCTTGGATCCCCCTCCCTCTTACTTACGTCTTTATTTCTATTGATGCTTCCCTCCTATGCTCTCTTTTCTCTCTTCCCTCCACGACCCTCACCTCTCCTGCCTCTCCTCCTATGTCGTGTCCTAACATCCTCTTGCCTCAATCGTCCTTCCCTCGTGTAACACTCCCTTTATGGCCCTCTAAGCAAGGTTCGCAATTTTGTTATGAATATCACTTTCGGACCCTACTTATGATGATCAATATTAATAGTTGTGGTTGTTTCAGCGGTTTTGGATCGTAGTTTCTAAGTTCTTTCCGAAATAAAATTTTATTAAAAAACTAGAAAAATATTTGATACATTCGACATAATTTTATATATTGTTTTTTGTTTCCTTTAGTTTTGAATGAAATAATATTCAACATTGCTGAACTATTCACTCTCAATAGATATTATTTCTTTTATTTACTAGTTTCTAGACAAAGTATATCCACAATATATACGTTGAGTGGAACGATTTTAACATGGTGTTGTAAATTTATATATCTCAAAAAATTGCCACATGATAATGGTTACAATGTGTCGAGAAATTGACATAATTATAACATGTCAGTTAGTCGGCTCGGACTCATGTAAAATCTGGACCCGAACCGGAAATACTTTAGGTTCTACATATGTAGCAGAAATTCGACCCGGATTAAATTTGGTCTGGGTTATCATCCGAATATGCCATATTCTAAAAACATAGACAGGAAAAACAATTTTTATTTGGAAATCATGGGAATTGGACCTTGTACCTGAATCAAGGAGCAACCAAACCTTTACCAACTTGCCAGAGAGTGACTTTTGTACAAATATAATGAACTTATATATATGGAAATGCTCTAAAACCAGTCTGGTGGTTTCATATTATGGAACCAACCTATGTTTCAACCGTTGGATTTGAATTGCAAGACTAAAGTTAAAAGTTTAGAATATCTACTTAAAAAATACATGTGTAATCTCAGCCTTGCAATCCATATATATATATATATATATATATATATATATATATATATATATATCATTTTCCTCCTGGTTTCACCTGCTGTACTTGAATGCGGCAAGAAATTTATTTGACTAGGAAAGAGTCCAATATTAGTATCTACTGGTATCAGTAACAGATTGACCGAAATGACACAATACGACAGATGTACATATCTGTATCGACGTATACTGCAAACGATGCCTCGAAGCATATATATATATATATATATATATATATATATATATATATATATATATATATATAGCAAATGACCTCTAGTCTAGTGGTTAAGAGAGATGCATGCGGCCCGAGTGGTCAGGAGTTCGAATCCCATCTAGCCTATAGGGCACATTTTCTTTGAGTGTGACCTGTCTTGGCAGATCTGGGCTGAACAAAGTAGGGTGCTGGGTGGTTGTGACTCCGGAAAGGGGATTGGGGACATCATCACTGTGATCCGGGATAGCAGAGGTAGAGGGCAGGACTGGTTCCGGACCGCCCGAGTACGACTGGCAGCTGCGGTTTGGCATGTATGGAGGGAACGGAATCGTCGTATCTTTGAGGGGCTAGTCACCCCTCCGATAGGCATCCTCCATAACATAGAGTTTGATGTAAATGCTATGGGGAACTGAAGAGTGGGAGTCCCACTCTGATTGTATATTGTAAGATTACTGCGTTGCTTTTTGGAATAAAATTTACCCTTTTTCCAATATATATATATATATATATATATATATATATATATATATATATATATAATGTGTGTGTGTGTGTTAAGAAAAGAGTTATGCGGAAGAAAATAGAAAAAGTTATAAAATTATTTTCTTAATTTTTATTATTATGAATTGATGGAGGATTTACAAACGGCTTAGACGGCTCAATTTTGAGTTGTTTCCAAGCCACATTTTATATATATATATATATATATATATATATATATATATATATATCAAAAACTCTCTCACACACACACTCTCTCTCTAGGGTTTCTTATGGAACTCTAGATTCTGGTCAAAATTCAAGAGACTTGGTGTGAAAAAGCACTAGGGTTGCTTTTGAAAAGCTAAATACAGGCCATATCTCAATAGAGACATGATAATGATCTGATGACAAAAGAGGAGAGAGAGGCCCTGTGTTGAATCTGATGAAGACAAAGATGATGGGATGGCTGATATGTACAGAAAAAAGAAGGCAAGAGTCAACACGACCAAGAGGGTTCCCATGCACAAGCAGTGAGAGGTCCTTTCCAAACAGGGAGGGAGGCAGCCTTGGGATGTAGGTAGGCAGGTTCATGCACAAAGAGGAGAGGGACGTCCTGTTCTGGTCGGCAGCAAGCAAAGGAGGACAAAAGGGTATTGGTGGCTAGAATAGGAAGAAGAGAGGGAATCGGGGTTTCTCTTGGTTTCACACCAAGCTTAGGGTTTCAGCTTCACATCCTTCGCTTCACAACAATTTGCAATTCACATGCAACCTCAAATAACTCGATCATCATTCGTTGAATATAAAAATCTGATTACATCCTTATTTATAGACTTAACAGACCCAAATAAGTGGGTGACGCCTGACACGACAATAAGGCTTGTTGCTTGCATCTTGGAGGATGCAAGTTTGAGTCACGTTAACAGCCTCTCCATATATATGGGCTAAGGATGTGTAAATGTTGACCCTCCCATATCCTGCGTAAGCAGGAGCCTCATGGCACTGGGACACCCTTTCTTTATAGAACCAAGTAAAGTAACTCCTAAATTAAAGTAATATTGGAAGCTAACTTAAATCAAACTTAGACTCAAATGAACACAAATAGACTAAATAGACTCAACTAACTCAAACTCAACTAATAAACAAAATAATTAACTAGAGTCAAAACCAATCCAACTGACTAGTCTTAGTCTGAAATTCCAACTGGATCTCCATCGCACATGTATGCTGAAATTCTGTAGTATGGGGGCAGAAATTAACAGGTCCAATATGGAGACTACTAACACTCTCACTTAGCTTATTCAAAAATAACCTTAGTGTCTCCTAGTGTCTGGCTAGAGGTTAGGGATCTAATGAAAAGTTTACACGTTATTACCTATTTGATTATATCCAATGCATGGATATTCAATGTCAATGGTGATGAGCTTAAGCGGAATTTTTAGGTGTGGTAAGTTATTTTTACTTGTTGCTTTTTTATATATTTACATGAAGGTACTTCATCACCGATTACTTGGTTTGTAAGATAATTGATGAAAAGTGGTGCTGTTTTATTTCTTCATAGGTGGGCATTATATCCTCCAGGAAGAGTACCTGCAGGTGTTACAGTGCATGTCAATGAAGAAGATGGTGATGTTAATATTGACAGTCCAACTTCCTTGCTGGTAAGTTGACCTGGTAATCTTTCTAAGAAATAAATAATGGTAATCTGTATTTTATATCTAATGTGTCTTGTGTTTGTATTTTTCAGTGGTGGCTGGATATTTATCCTCATCTTGCAGAGCATGAGAAACCATTAGAGTGTACTCAATTACCAGGAGAGACAATATTTGTTCCTAGTGGTTGGTGGCATTGTGTGTTAAATCTTGAAACCACCATTGCCGTCACTCAGAACTTTGTAAATTCATCAAACTTTGAATATGTGTGCTTGGACATGGCTCCAGGTCATCGTCACAAAGGTGTTTCTCGTGCTGGATTGTTGGCTGTCCAGGACAATGTTCATGAAGATGCCAAGGGTCATACATCCTTTAATCAAATGAATAACCCTGACATGACTCGTAAAGAAAAAAGGTTCAAAATTTTGGAGCCTGCTACAGACACATGTAGAAATGGTAGCAAGCTGAGTGCTATTAAAGGGCTACCAGATGTTTGCAACAACTGGCAGAATAAAGATTTTCTCTATGATATAGGATTTTTAGCTACATTTTTGGAGGAAGATAGAGATCACTACAATTGTATTTGGAGCCCGAGCAACCCTATAGGACCAAGAGAAATGCGTGAATGGTTGCACAGGCTGTGGATTATGAAACCGACGATGAGGCAGTTGATATGGAAGGTAACAATTGCGACTTTTCTTCTCCAGTTATGGCTACATCAAAATGTAACACATTTTATAATTTCATCATTTGATGCTGGCATTTTATAATAAATTAAAAGCACCTGGATTTTTATTATTATCTTGGAAGAGTTCTTCATGATTGATTAGATCTTTGCATCTTATGTCTACAACTACCATCCCAATCTCTGGTATTTTGTTCTTGTTTATGTAGGGTGCTTGCCTAGCTTTAGATGCTAATAAATGGTCAGCTTGCATGGCGGAAATTTGTGCAAGCAACAATTTATCATCTCCCGCGGATGAAGAGAAGCTTCCTGTTGGCACAGGTAGCAATCCTGTAAGTTGCTTCTTCAACCATCAGTTGTTATTGTTACTATTATAAATATTATGATATCTCATTCTAGCAGTTTCCACCTAGTCATAGATTTTATGGCACATATATATTACTAAGAAACTGAATGAGTTGGTTTATGGCAATCTTGAACTATATCAAGCTGAGTTGTGAAAAGCTTTATTCCTCCCTAGGTTGATATGAACAGCCTGTTGACATGGGTGGCGACCTACAAATATTATCAAAATAATACCACAGCATATACTGAGAATTGTGTTAAGTAATTGCTGAGATAAGATGCTACATCCTACATGCTTGATCTGTACATATATTGTCTACAAGATTGCGTTGTCCTATGTGCCATTGGCACAGTTCTATGACCTTCATACGTTGGTTGCTGCAGGTTTTCCTGGTTTCTGATTGTGTAGTAAAAATATTTGTTGAAGGGGGCTTGGAATCTTCTATCCTTGGACTTGGCTCAGAGGTGAGTTATTCCCCTTTAGCATATGCAACCTTTTCTAACAAACTGAATTAATTTGTTGTGCCTGCAGCTTGAGTTCTATAGTCTACTGCATAAAGTAAAATCAGATCTCCTAAATCATGTTCCTGATGTCATGGCAAGTGGTATACTTGTCCAAGAAAATGGATTCTACAAAGCACTTCCATGGGATGGAAGAGAAGCACCTGAAGTAATTGCTAACTGCAACCTTGCCGTGCTAGACTGCAATAAGGAAAGCTTTCCTTTCGGCATATGGAGCAAGAAAAAATTCGAACTAAAGGTTCCAGGAGTCATTTCATGTGCTAAAATATGGCCATACATTGTAACTAAAAGATGCAAAGGGGACATTTTTGCCCACCTGTAAGTTTAATAATCTGAATCAATAGTTGGGTGTTATTCTAATTTAATAAATGTTGAGTTGTATGCTTCGTCATATACGGAGCATGTCAGATGATATCAGTAACCCAATTTTACCAAGATTTCCCTTTTTGCAGGAGAGAGAGATTCTCAAAGAATGATTTGTTGCATCTAGCTTCATTTTTGGGAGTTCAACTACGAAATCTTCACATGTTGCCGCTACCACCTTTCCAGAATGGCATTGAGTCTAATATTAACAATATATCTTTAGAAATAATTTCAGATGGTTTGGTTGAAGCATCTAACAAAACTGCAGACAATGGTTCAACCAGACTGATAAGTAAGGGTGTAAGCGTTCCACCAGAATGGGAACTTGTTCTTGCGGTACTGGATGGAAGAAAAAAGAATCTAAAAGACCGTTTGGCTCAGTGGTAAGTGAACCTTTTTGTTCTTCTCTTAATTACGTTAAGGGATTAACCTTGTTCTTTCTTTTAAGATATATTTGGATTCTGATTATTCTCACCTCTAGTTAGTAGTTACCACTAAATTTATGAGCTAGTTTGTTTTCAGAATAAATAGGTTGAGCTTGGCAGTTTGTGTGCCAAATGCACTTCTAGTTATGGAAACCAGTTAGTTAAATACTATGATCATCTTTGGGATTACAGATAATGTGATTATGCAATTTTCGGTCCAAAAATGTAGGCTCCAAATTGGTGCCTAAGCCGTTTTCAAGCATATAGGAAGTGCTGAGTTGGTGACATTTTTAGACAATATACCCCTTCATGTTTAGCACTTCTAACCGCTGTGTATAAATTGTTAGCATAGTTCTAACAAGTTTGCACCAAGTGTTGAGCGAAGTATATAGCAAACCTTTTTCTGTTTTGAATTATGTCAAAGATGAAGTGAATATTAACCTATTTAGTCTTGAAACGATATCCATCATTTCTCAATTTTGTAAATATAAACCTATGGTGCTAGTAAGGTCGGGAGTTGGGACTGTGGTCGTCCATCTCCAGTTTGCCAACCGGTAAGATCACTGAGATTGACCAGCTAGCAGGGTTGAGAGTGACGGTTATTCCTTTCTCTTGAAAGGGATTCTGCTGGATGCTCGAGTCACTTTCCATCTACTAGGCCCGGAGTCGCCTTCTAAGTTCCACTAGATGAGACAACATGATATTCTCGTTCTATAGGACAACTGTACTTGTGATGGTTCCCCTTGACCCAATAAACCAACTTAGGTCTATGTTGCAATGATAATGTTCTTTGGAAATGGATGAGCAACTTTTTAGAAGATCGACATGGGTTCTGATTTTTGACTCAAATGGGGCCTTGACCTTTCTAACGGATATTCTATGGTACTGGCATGGTCCCACTTGTTCTAGATTGGAGCATCAAGCAACATAACCCGGTTTTACTTGACTATTTCTGCTTTACCCAACTCTCCTCGATCACAACGCAACTCTCCTCGATCACAAGGCAGAAACCCTTGACACGACATTCATGAGTTCTGGATGAAGATTGAATAGTGACGACCCCTCTTTTTTCTTTCCTAAATCATGGTTTTTGAAGTTGGTAAAGACCCCACTCCTTGTTTTAAGTCAGAATGAGTCTCCTGGACTCCTGGACATTGGCTTCCACCAACAGTGAAATATCAAGGATCACATCCCAAGTATATTGTACACTATAGACTGCCACTGATTTCGCTTCCACTTCTGGGAGATCAGATGAAGCTTGATTTTTTTTTTTTATACTAGATGAGGCCTAAGGAAAATAACCAGTACGGGGAACTAGGAAATACCAGATCATATCTGCTATCTATGCATTTCTACTCTCTTTCCTTATTGTTGAAGCTTTTCGTATATGCATATGTTACATCGTTTACTCATTCCACAGCCTTATGAATCCTTATCTTGACAATATTTCTTTTGCTCTGTTTCTTCTTTTCTTTCTTTCTTTCTTTCTTTCTTTCTTTCTTTCTTTCTAAGCGTAATTTTGTTTTTCATCACCGACAAACTTAATGTTATATGTTTTCTAAAGCTTCATGTGGAATTTGAAATATAATAATCCACTTATTGTGCTATTAAAATATTTATTGCCCCCATGCTTCTCCCGTTTATTGTTGTAAAAAGATGAAGTCATATATAATTGTAATCAAGAATATGATAGTTTTAATTTTCCATTATAGGGGCAATCCTATTCCAGAATTTTTAATAGAAAAAGTTGAAGAGTACATTCCAAATGATCTTGCATTGTTGCTCAACCTGACAGAGGTTAGTTTCTGAGATCTTTTTTTTTTCCATACTTTTGTTTAAGTTGGTGAATTAAAACATTTTATTCAATGCATTAGGAAAAGGATGGGTTTTACAAGGTTACTGGATCTCCTAGCTGGATACATTCGGATATCATGGATGACAATATCCATATAGAGCCATGCGCAGCTTCTCATTTCATTGATGAGACTGCTTCAAGTGGAAGTTCAACACCGAATGGAGCTCTTGATGCTTGTAATGTGGAAGGAAGAGTGAGGAAATGGCTTCCTACCCACATTTTGGACTTTAGTGGTCTCTCCATAGGTGATTTACTTATACTTTTGCCTTCATCATAATAATTTTGGATTCATAATAATAGTTCCTCAAAGAAATAACATTTGCGTTTTCCAGAGAAGGAATATTTTCCTTCCTTGGATGGCCCTCCTGATCCCTTTTGCTTTTTAGTAAAGCCTATAGGAATGTTCCTTGAAGAATCTTTTTAATTTTACTTTGAGGAACTTTTTTACACTTGAAATTTTCATTCAAAAGATCAAACAGTCCCTTGTAAAGATACACCATGGATATTTGCATTCAGAATTTGGCCCTTTTTGGTGTATGGCATACTTTTTGTTTCTTGTAACATATTAATGCTGGAAAATAACCAATAAATCATTATCAGTAAACAGAGCTGCTTTTTTTCATTTGAGGGGGAAGGTTTTTTTTTTTTTTGGGTGGGGGGGTGGGTGTGAAGGGAGAGGTGGAAGCTGATGGCTCATAGATGCTGTTGCAAATTTCTTCATTTAACTCCTTCTGTAGCCAGTGGAGTTGATACAAGCAATCGATTCAATTGGTCCACAGAACCACAACAATGCATCCATTTAACATATTTTCATACATGTTATGGAGAAGATCATGTTGATTGTGGGTGACATTCTTTAAAACTATTAGAATAAACAAATATATAATCCTCAACCCTCATCACCACTCTGGAGTTATGGTGTAGTGGCAGGAACTTTGACAAGGTACCCGAAAACCCAGTTTTCAAATCACAAATCTCACTGGCGTGCATTTTAAACGGATTTGAAAACTATATACTGCTGTGTGAATCCATCTTTCAGCCCAAAATGGGTATTCAACCTGCACTAGCATATTAGAATAAATAAATATACAACCCTCGACCCTCATCACAACCCTGGAGATGTAGTATCACTTTAACAACAATAATAGTGAAGTCTTATATGATATCTTAATAGACGTTCCTTATATACATTTCCTGAACCAAACCCATTTACCATCATCGTCGCTGTCATCTTCGTGTTTCCAGAAAAAAAAAGTTATTGTTGTAATGCTAATTTGAGAAGCCACCAAGGGAGGGTTGACTAGATATTTATGAGCGGTCATCAACCAGACATCTCGTAGAGGAGGAAGCAACTCTGAGGGAATGAATTGCCACAAGCCTTAGTAGGCCAACTAAATCCTGCCTTGTTGTTCAATTACTTTAAACTCTTTTAACAATGCAACACATCTCGAGAATTTTACTAGAGGTTGAAACATTCCATTCTGGGAGAGAACAAGATGCAAACAGATTTCTCAATCTTCATTGTTAATTATATTTATCAGTCGTTCGACTTTCAATTTGTTTTTTTAAAAAACTATTTTAGGTTATTTATTATTGTACTTATTCTTGGCGTGTCCACAAAATTAGTGAACTTGGACCCTTTAATTGTGGTTTGCTTGTAATTAATTGATCATGAGATCAGATTAGGAACCTGGTTAGGATATATCCAATTAAGTAGGAAACTTTTGTCTGCTAGAATCAAGCCATTATTGGGAAGTTTGTTCTAAGATCATTCGATATTTGAGATGCTTAGGCAATGTGTCTTCCTATCGATTCTCAGTTCAGAAATTTGCTTCATTCCTATTGGAACCAGATTAGAATCATTACAATAAAGTGATTGGATTTATTCAACTCAGACCGACTATAGTTCGTTTTGGCATGTGATGTGACAGCAGCGTCAGCCGGTGACTTCTGTGATGAATTTCCACAAGTATGGACTGCATGGGGACTCTTGCCTTTGGTAGATACATCAAGGTTGCGTCTAAATCAGTTCTGACCTGATTGGGCATGTAGCAGTAGCCTTTTATTATGGTTTATCATCTTCCCTTCCCTGTGGAGTAGAATAGATATCAGGCCCATTTAGCTGGTTTCCATTGCTTAATACAGTAAGGGTTCTCACCCTTTTGGTCTTCTTTCTTCTCCTCAGTCCCTCTAAGCTCATTTGTGGGCCGTTTTCTCTCAATTATCCAGTTTCTTTCCTTTGGTGGTTGGTCTTTGTGATGGAACTTGGTATCTCAAACCCTCTCAGAAGGTCTTTTCTCTAGCAAGAGCATTTTTTTACATCCTTTACCGTTCATCATAGGTGGAGGCACGTGTGGATATTCAAGTGCCTTGATCCCCTAGGTTCGTCACAAATATTTTTTTTCCTTTGTAGATTTATATCTCTATCCCATGTTTACACATATAAAGAGATTATTTGCGCTTTGGCCCTGCCCAAAAAACAGGCTTTACATGTATAATACCTTTTTTATCTTGGCCCAACCTAAAACAAATATCTGTTTCTTAAAGTAACTCACCTTTTTTTGTTAAAATATATCTTTCACAGATTTGATTTCCACACAATCCTATCAAAAATTTGTTACTTGTTCATAGAAGATTTTCATAAAAGATTTCCTATTGCCAATTAAAACAATTTAATTTTATGAAACAGACCTTAAAAGTTCCATTTCCTTGAAAGAACTTGGTCAACTACTAAAACCATGTTTCCTTTAATTATTAAAACCTAAAAATAAATAAGAATGTTAACAAAATAAGATGAGGAAGGCATTATTGCTCAAGGGTGGAGAATGACAGCACTTCTTAGTTGGCGAAAAAGAACCCCAATAATAGATATTCAATTTTAAGTTTTTTTATTGACATTTGTTGATGCAAGTAGATATATTATATCATTTGGTATGAGTTTATTCTAACATCTTTCAATTGAATAACAGCAGAATAATAACAAAATTATGTGACAAAATATAGGAAAAAAGAAGTATAAAGAGGTTGTAGAATATGTTTATATATAATATTGGAGAGAAGTTAAATGGTCAGAGAAAATAAAAGTATTCTTTCCTAGCCAATTGAACTAGAACATCAATAGTAACATGGAGCAAACTGTCCTATTCTTTGTTATGCCACATATGACATTCCAATTTTTTTTCCCGTGCTCTATATTAAACTTATTCTGTAAAAACAACCTAAACATTTATTTACTTTTAACATCGTAGAAAATATGAGTATAAAGTTATCAATGTTCAGTCCTGGGAAGTTGAATTTTCTGGCTTCACCCTGTTGTTCATCATCAATTGTCCATAGCGATATGTTACTTTTAGATTGTTGGCCTTTTCCCTAACGCAATGGATTCTTATTTGGTTTCAGTTAATGCAAATATTTAAGCCAACCCCAAAAATCTGGGATGAAGGTTTGTTGCAGTTGTTTAATGCCAAAACTTGCATGCCAGTTATTTACTAGTTTTTTTGGCGAGTTGCTATTTTGTATATAAATTTGTTTCATATTTTAATGGTGATCCAATTTTATGTTTTATTGCTCTATTTTGTTGTCACAGTTCTGAACTTGAGTGAGTTTGTATCTGATTCTTCCCTGTAATATTTTCTATTTGATAACTTAAACCCCATATTACACCAATTATTATAAAGACTATATTGTTACTTGTTTTTTTCTTATATAACTTAGTCTCCAATTTAAAATCTTAGGCCTTATATTGCACCAATTTCAAATTAGAGTTCTGGCTGTGGCCTGCTCTATCCTCGTAAAGTATCCCCTTTGGCAAACTTATCATAATTTTTATTGTATTGATGTTATTTGCACTTATTACCTCTGCACTTTTGTTTGTCAAAGAAAGGTTCCCTATTAGTGAAGTCTCTCAAGTTGGCACTATCCTCTACCTTTATGTTGGGACCACAAAAATAGGTTATTGCAAGAAAAAGATGCTTTGGTGGATTCATAATAGCTGAAAGTTTCCACAAACTATGTGTCACGACTCGCTCCCGAATAATCAGACACGAGTCGGACACGCCCAGCCTACGTCGGAAGACTCAACGTAGTAAGCTGTACCAAGCTAGGAAAATCTAACCAGATAAACATGAATGTGCACAATCACAGCATCTATAAAATATTTTCAGAATGATCACCATAATCCACCGATCATAATATCATAAAAGTACTAGAGACAACAAGAAGAAAAATACTATGAACTCACAACATACAATATCTAGAGGAAGAGCTAAAACAATCTAAACCTGAAACCTCAAGCTAAATCATGACTCCATCCTGCTCAGCTAAGATCCCGAGCTCTGGCCCATAAGGTAGAACAATATCCTGTAAGTACACCTGCAACATATCCTAGTCAGGAGCGGAGCTAAGTATATCCAGGAAAATGAACAAGAACATCATGATATGGAAATGAGTACAGGAGAACATGAAATATAAAGTACGAGAAATAAGAACATGAATACTGAAAAGTAAATACAGGGAACATGAAATAAAGCCTGAACATGAAATATACAATGAACCTGACGTGTGCAATATATCGAAATACATCCAGAGTGTGTGATCGGCTTGGGTAGAACATGGAACATGAAATGGTACGGCTTAGGACCCGCGTGCACGGTGCGAGGCCTAAGCTATTCACATGAATTTGTAACTCGGATTTGATCACACATTTGTAGTATTTCTTCTCCCAGACACAAGTAAACTCAGGGAACAAGATACAAGACAATCTCGTGAAATATCGTGTCAACAAGAAGGTACAAGCATGAAAAGCACAATACATGAAGTAATGGACAAATTCGAGGAGTATACTTGCCTTGCTCCGGGTGATCAAGTGTGGGTAGTAAAACAGGATGTCCTTCTGCTGATGGGTACAAGTTGGTTAAGTTCTAATCAACTAGTTGACTTAACAAATCTGTCTCATCTATTTACTTTATTAGTCCAATATTCAAATTACACACCTTACTCTGTTATACCTAGAGTATATTAACAAGGTATTCAAAATATCTTGTAAAGATTCTAAGAAATTAATGTGAATATTAAATCATAAATTAGACAGCCTTTTTAACATTTCCTGTAGAAAACATTTAATATTCCATTGCTTGAAAAAATAATTTATATAATTCATAACTAAGAATTTACAGACAAAGTCCAAGAGTACTCTATCATGCCATGCTGAACTCAACTAACAACAACACATAGCTTACATTGAGTTTAGCTATACTCTATAAGCCCAGTCGACCATAACTCCAATGCTAGACTACTATACTATAACACAACCAAAATCAGCCATGGCCTTGCGCCTTCTCTCCGTACACTGGTCCCAACCGATAGCCAAAATACCAGTCAAGCAACTTCAAGTCAACCCACACATAGAGCTACAGAATATAAACAAACCCCAAACATGCACAGAGCTAGGATTCACTTTCAACTTAGTTCAGTAAGCTCACTTCGAGCCCAGGTCCACCAATGCTACACAAAATTTAACTCTATTATACAGAACCTATTTATACAATGATCTAAATAAGCTATATACATATAATCCCGGCCCAGCAGTATACTTATACAACAATTGAACAAATTTAGACACACGAATTGATCCCAACGGAAACCCAAAGCCAGCCAAACACCTGCGGATCAAACACAATACTGAGCTTTCGAATTCGAATATCAGCCCACAGCAATACCCCTTGCTTCTTGCATACACAGCTCAACTGCACACAACCTCCCAATGGCCATGGTTCTCTTCCCAGATTCGAACACTCAAAGAGGAAAATATAAAGAACATATTTATTAAGAACTTTACAACCAAATCGAAATCAAAACAATCAATAAAAGAGTTTGACAAAGCCGATCCCAACTACAGTCCTTCCCCACACATGAACCAAGGCAAAACACCACCGCAGTCGGACACGTACGCGAACTAGACACGAACTCACGCATGACTCAAGACACGAACGCAACTCCGGACACGGACGAGTACTGGACAGAAGTAAAACCAACTCAAATTGAATTCGAAGCAAATCTATTAACATAAAGCAAAGGAAGAGTTTACCTGAAGGAAATCAAATCCGAATTGAAACTGCAGCCCAAGAATCCAACCACAACTCCAGATTCCAAAATTAACTCGGCCAAAGCTTACGATCAGTTATAATTCCAAATCGAAAACGACTCGGCTAAGAACTGTTCATCATAGAAACAATCAAACAGGAAAAGAAGAGTTAAATCGATCAATTGGATTGACTCCTGAGTGTAGACAAATTCCACTTACCAAATCGTCATGGATCGCAAGAAGAATGGAATGAAGGATCGGTAAATTGCTGCAGCTAAGACGACGACAGTCGTAGAAGAAAACTCAACCAAATCCGCTCGCTGTCAGGATGATTAGTCTAGATCTGAACGATCGGGAACAAGAATGAACCGATCAGAATCCAAAAGATCGATCTACTATTTCCTTGGATCTAGAAGGAAGAATTTAGAGAATTGAACAAGGAACTCACCGATCATCCAGTTCCTGACCGAAGAAGGCTCGAATACACAGAGGAAATTATCGCACCGTCGTCGTCGAAGTCGAACGGCAAGCTCGTCGACAGCTTCGAAAAGAACAGATCAAGATCAACTACTGGAGTCGATGCCGCCACTAGAAGCTCGCCTTCACCGCCTGATCACCGGATGGGTGCGCGCCTAGTCGCCGCCGTCGTCGTCGCCATTGTAGTGCCCCGTTCCGCTCAGTCAATCGGAGGAATCAGAACGTCGACGGCGTTCGGACTTAGCCTTGCAACGGCTGCTTGAAGACATCGCTCGGTCGAGCCGACTCCGCGCTCAGGTGGGATAGTTTCGGTGAACTTGCCTCATCTTAGCCTTCACATAATAAATTGCATGTTTTTAACTTGCACAAGTAGGCTTGATAATAAAAGAGACGAATCCACATAGATAAGAGAATAATCCCGACGGGTCGAATTGAGTTAGAATATGGAAAGGTCCAACGGTCGGCTTAGAGTTGGTGCACGACGTACTTTAAAAATGGCACTCGGTCCTTCGTCCCGTGGCTTGGGAGAAGGAAAAGTTGTTCTTCGCCACAAAGCTAAGAGTTAGTCTAAGTCATAGGCGTCGCCCGCATAACGCTTGATAAAGCATGCACGGTCCCATCGCCCAAGGCGTGGCATAGCTTTTGCTCGCTGACGGGTTAAGTTATATTACACGGCTTGTGGCATAAGTCTAGGCACCCAGAGAACTTGGTTGTTCAAGTCGAACGCTTGCACGGCACGTTCCTACGATGCACGGCTTGACGCAGTCTTTGCTCGTCAAGTTGTTGCACGATTAAATTAGGCAAAGTTATGTTAGGCTATCGGAGTAGTCGTAAGTACGGTCCCACGAGTTCTACGGCTGGGTATAGCCAGGAAGTCCTACGGTCTCAAAGCTACTTACATGGAGTATGAGTTGGGTGGTAGTGTCGCATAGAATACAGTTGGCTTAAGGCACGATGCACGGACTTAGTGTTTAAGGCACGAGCTACGGTTGATTTTAAGACGAGTTTAGAAAAAGGGCTATCAAATGGGCATTCTGAGTTGAGTAAAATGATATGGTAACATGGAAGAATGCTCGCGACCGTGGGTCGTCGAGACGGTCTCAAATGATAGAAGTCTTGATATTGGTTGTGAAAGAGATGGTAACACTGGAAGAAGATTGACTGTGTGAGACGTCAGTTTGAGTCGAGTCTTGCATGATCATTGGACAACTTGTCGACAAGGGCGAAAGTTTCCTCGAACGACAATCCGGGGCCACGGGATCGTTTCGGCCTAGGAGGAACCACGGGTATAGCCGAGCTGGGAGTACCGCTCAGGTTAGTCGGAAACTTTCAGCGGGGATCGCTACTTGCGCTGAAAGGGATCCCGAATAACAAAGCTATAAGTCTAAAGTATAGCTTGTGGTGCTAGTGACCTCATATAGGTGGGTCGGCACGGGCGGCAATCCGCGTGTGTGCCTTTGGATTGTGTTGAGTTGAATGTGTGTACAATTAGAAAACAATGTTTGGGCCTAAGATTTGGCTTCAACATAAGCGGTGTGCTTCGGCACGAGTTGTGGCATCGAGTCTTAAGTTGTTGGCGTATGAGTTGCATAAGTTGGTTCGAGTCGTTGGAGTTTAAGTCAGGAAACCGCCGTAAGGCAAAAGTTGGTTGAGTGACACTAAGTTTACAAGTCTCGATTGGGTCAGTTGGTGATCAAAGTAGCAAGGGCCGCGAGACGGCGATATGGTTTAGTCTCACTGAATTGCGAGGCACGGCCTCAATATGGGTTTGTAGCATGGTCACATGGAAATGGAGTCTATCGTGTAGTTGCGTCTCTGATTATGGGCCGAAAGGCAAGCACGACTTGATAGGTTAACGTTGTTGATACGAGAAGGGTCTAGAGGCAAAGTATGAGTTAATGTTGCTGTTGCAAGCACGGGATGGTCTAGAGACACAAAATAGGCCAATGCGTCTGTCCTAAAACTGATCCTAAGGCAAGAGTAGAAAGACAATCATAAGGGGCCTATGTTACACAAAGTAAATGAACGTATTGGTTTTGTATGGGTGGACGAGAAGCTCATTCCACCAGTACAGTTGAGTACTGACACCCACACAGTTTCCATGTGCAGGCACAGGTAGAAGTTCGTGGCGCGGAGCTCGCTTGAATGCGTCGAGGCACGGAGTTCCTTGGCGATTCGTAGCGTGCGGCCGCATGGAGTCAAGACTTATACGGGACATAATGTATGGACATCGCCTCTCCGAAGCATCCGCTGGTTCAAGACTTGTATTGAGAGATGAGAGAGAGCTGAGTGACTTGTAATGTGAGAAGAGTGAGCTTGAGTGACTTGTAATCTTGGCCTTGCGCTCCTTTGTAATCTTTGTTTCAATATCAATAAAATGCATCTTTTGAATGACTTGTGTTTTGTTCTAAATTTCTGCTGCTATTATTCAATGTCTCTGCTTGGGACTTCTGTGCGACGACCCTGTTGCAGCCGCTGTAATCGGCCGTTATGGAATCCGTCTTGTCCGAGCGCAATCTAGGTTCGTGCGGCATCACGCCTTAGCGAGGACGATCACTCCTACGGGAGCGGGGCCTGACATAATGGTATCAGAGCACGACTTTTCATCCTTGGACTATCGATTGAATTCTTTAACGTCGTTGTTTCCGCAAACTCTGAAGTGTTGCTTCCTTAAGTTGATATCGTTGGTGCGCTCTCTCTCAAATGTCCTACAGGATGTCCATACAATAAGTTATCTATCTTGCAAAACGTAGGAGAATAATTTTTGACAAAACAAAAAGATGGTTTGCGTAAGCACGGTTGGCTAAGTTGGGCTGGATATATACACCAAGGATTGTGTCGACCTTAGCAAAGTCGAGTGCGGGATTCGTGATGTTTCGGGCACGAAATGAGTTAGACTTGATTGAATAAAGTGGGATGACTATCGATAGGGGTACTATCGAGCGACAATATCGTCGATGCGATATAGACGAGCGTGCTTGAGATTGAAGAAATTGATTGTGGATCGAATGATATTTGAGGATTTGTTGAATGACTTCATCCCTGAGTGGTGTATGCGATAGCTTCAGGAATGTCGATCGATTGAGGATGCGGGGTGTCGATAAGTCTGTCAGCAAGCGTCGCGTGTATGCAAAGCCGTAGATTGAGTATCGTTGAATGAATTATAGTCTTGAGATTTGACGAGTTGATTCGAACAACCTAGAAATTAACGCGCACGGAACGTGCACGGGATTGAGATTGCGCGAGTATGAAATGCAAAATGATTGAGTAGGTGAAATCGAATCGAGAAAAAGTTAGGGTGTACGAATGGATGACTTGATCGAGGAAATTGATACGGATCGAATACGAAAAGTTAGCACGATGGAAAGATAGCGTGCATGAAAAGTTTGATTCGAATGTTTGAAAATGACACTGAGGATTGGAATGAATGTTGTTAGATGATGAGTTAACGAGAAATGATGTGATTTGAAGAAAAATGTTGCTCGATGACTTGAGATAGACGGACGAACAATACGCGAATTTGGGTTTGAGGAAATTGATGTTGTGAATGATTCGAGGGATAATGATCGAACTTGAATTTGAATGTCGAGGAGATTATCCAGTCGGACGATAGCATCATTGGCACGACTCGAAATTCGTTGCAAAGGAAGATCGTCAGGTTACGCATATCATCGATGGTATTGAGGCGTATCAAAGATCGATATGCGATAACTCGGGGGCACTCTAATTCGAGGAATGACGATCGTGCAAGTGTTATTGTTCTGATGGATGCAATACTTAGGACTTTGGTTGAAAAGAATGTTGGATGAACAAAATCGTGTCTTGATGATTGCGTTGATAACCATAACGTCGATGATCTAGTCTTGCTCGAGCGCAACTCTAGCCTCGCACATGCGTCGCGTCGGATTTGGGGGCGATCGTTCCGCGTGAGCGCTGACATGGTGATTCATGTCGCGGGAATGATCGAACTCGGAAAATCAGGACGCGACAACTTTGATTGTCTTGACTTGTTGGCTTGATGCGAAGGTGAATTCGAGAATTTGTAGGACTTGTGATTGACGAATGAATGAAACTTGAGGATTGATTAGGTCCAATTCGGGCATCGAGAATGAATTAGTCTAACGACTCAAAACAAGAGTTACGCCCCGATGAGAATGATTATTCCGCGGGAGTGTGCATGGTGATTTCATGCCCACCGTGGATAATCAGACTTGCGTGAGATCGGAGCGTGGCATATTGTTAAGTCAGACGACCTTGTGATCGATTACGTGAATTGGAATAGATGACTTAGGGAATGTGGAATGTGAAATTTTGGTTAGCGATGGATTGTGTCATAGCTTGTTTGATTTGAGAAGGATTGATAGGCGAACTATATCGAACGTGTTTGAAGGGATGACTATGCAAGATGGTTTGTTGAACGAGCGATATTGATACGTCGTAGAATTGGTTGAGCATAAGTTGTTGTAGGATGGCTTTGCTGAATGACTCAGACCCTGTGCGACGAATGTCGGAATGTGTGTAGGAAATATATGCTCGATGTTTAGAAATCAGAGTGATGCGAGCTTGGGTAGAAAATTTCGTACTATCAACTTGGTTTGACCTTAGGATGGGGTCAGTGTTGATATTGTTGTTTGGGAACTATGATTCCAATACTGACGAATGACCTTAGCCTAAAGACATAGTCTGGCGATTATGCAGACGTCCCGGCGCGAAGACATAGGAATTGTGGAGGCACCACTCATGAGGCTCGGTTGACATGCACGTATATCAGGGACGCCCGAATATGTGCACGATTCGACTCAAGTGGTGATGGGGGATTCTTTATCACGAGGCTTGGCTGAAATGCATGTATTTTGGGGACGCCTGGAATATGCGCACGATCCAACTAAGTGATACGTTGAATTAAGTGAGACTTGAGGAATGGATAAGTGTCGAGGATTTTGAGATTGTGAGTTTTGAAGAAAAGATTGTGGGTAGCACGAGCGTGACTTGGATTTGAGGAATGCATAGGAGAAATGTGTGTGACAAACGTAGGATGTTGAAACAAGTGATAAGTCGGTAAGTAAGTACTCAGTTAGTTTCGAGAACGAAACTTTTTCTGAGTGGTGTATGATGTAGTGGCCCGTCCCGCTTAGTCAATCGGAGGAATCAGAACGCCGACGGCGTTCAGACTTAGTCTTGTAACGGCTGCTCGAAGACATCGCTCGGTCGAGGCGACTCCTCGCTCAGGTGGGATAGTTTCGGTGAACTTGTCTCATCTTAGCCTTCACATAATAAATCACATGTTTTCAACTTGCACAAGTAGGCTTGATAATAAAAGAGACGAATCCACATAGATAAGGAAATAATTCCGACGGGTCGAATTGAGTTAAAATATAGAAAGGTCCAACGGTCGGCTTAGAGTTGGTGCACGACGTGCTTTGAAAATGACACTCGGTCCTTCGTCCCGTGGCTTGGGAGACGGAAAAGTTCTTCGCCACAAAGCTAAGAGTTAGCCTAGGTCATAGACGTCGTCCGCATAACGCTTGATAAAGCATGCACGGTCCCATCGCCCAAGGCGTGGCATAGTTTTTGCTCGCCGACGGGTTAAGTTGTATTACACGGCTTGTGGCATAAGTCTAGGCACCCAGAGAACTTGGTTGTTCAAGTCGAACGCGTGTACGGCACGTTCCCACGATGCACGGCTTGACGCAGTCTTTGCTCGTCAAGTTGTTGCACGATTAAGTTAGGAAAAGTTATGTTAGGCTATCGGAGTAGTCGCAAGTACGGTCCCACGAGTTCTACGGCTGGGTATAGCCAGGAAGTCCTACGGTCTCAAAGCTACTCACATGGAGTATGAGTTGGACGGTAGTGTCGCATAGAATACAGTTGGCTTAAGGCACGATGCACGGACTTAGTGTTTAAGGCACGAGCTACGATTGATTTCAAGACGAGTTTAGAAAAAGGGCTATCAAATGGTCATTCTGAATTGAGTAAAATGATATGGTAACATGGAAGAATGCTCGCGACCGTGGGTCGTCGAGACGGTCTCAAATGATAGAAGTCTTGATATTGGTTGTGAAAGAGATGGTAACACTGGAAAAAGATTGACCGTGTGAGACGTCAGTTTGAGTCGAGTCTTGCATGGTCATTGGACAACTTGTCGACAAGGGCGAAAGTTTCCTCGAACGACAACCCGGGGCCACGGGATCGTTTCGGCCTAGGAGGAAACACGGGTATAGCCGAGCTGAGAGTACCGCTCAGGTTAGTCGGGAACTTTCAGCGGGGATCGCTACTTGCGCTGAAAGGGATCCCGAATAACAAAGCTATAAGTCCAAAGTATAGCTTGTGGTGCTAGTGACCTTATATAGGTGAGTCGGCACGGGCGGCAATCTGCGTGTGTGCCTTTAGATTGAGTTGAGTTGAATGTGTGTACAATTAGAAAACAATGTTTGGGCCTAAGATTTGGCTTCAACATAGGCGGCGTGCTTCGGCACGAGTTGTGGCATCGAGTCTTAAGTTGTTGGCGTATGAGTTGCATAAGTTGGTTTGAGTCGTTGGAGTTTAAGTCAGGAAACCGCCGTAAGGCAAAAGTTGGTTGAGTGACACTAAGTTCACAAGTCTCGATTGAGTCAGTTGGTGATCAAAGTAGCAAGGGCCGCGAGGCGGCGATATGGTTTAGTCTCACTGAATTGCGAGGCACGGCCTCAATATGGGTTTGTAGCATGGTCACATGGAAATGAAGTCTATCGTGTAGTTGTGTCTCTGATTATGGGCCGAAAGGCAAGCACGACTTGATAGGTTAACGTTGTTGATACGAGAAGGGTCTAGAGGCAAAGTATGAGTTAACGTTGCTGTTGCAAGCACGAGATGGTCTAGAGAGACAAAATAGGCCAAGACGTCTGTCCTAAAACTGATCCTAAGGCAAGAGTAGAAAGGCAATCATAATGGACCTATGTTACACAAGGTAAATGAACGTATTGGTTTTGTATGGGTGGACGAGGAGCTCATTCCACCAGTACAGTTGAGTACTGACACCCACACAGTTTACATGTGCAGGCACAGGTAGAATCTCGTGGCGCGGAGCTTGCTTGGATGCGTCGAGGCACGGAGTTCCTTGGCGATTCGTAGCGTGCGGCCGCGTGGAGGCAAGACTTATACGGGACATAATGTATGGACATCGCCTCTCCGAAGCATCCGCTGGTTCAAGACTTGTATTGAGAGATGAGAGAGAGCCGAGTGACTTGTAATGTGAGAAGAGTGAGCTTGAGTGACTTGTAATCTTGGCCTTGCGTCCCTTTGTAATCTTTGTTTCAATATCAATAAAATGCATCTTTTGAATGACTTGTGTTTTGTTCTAAATTTTCGCTGCTATTATTCAATGTCTCTGCTTGGGACTTCTGTGCGACGACCCCGTCGCAGCCGCTGTAATCGGCCGTTATGGAACCCGCCTTGCACGAGCGCAATCTAGGCTCGTGCGGCATCACGCCTTGGCGAGGACGATCGCTCCTACGGGAGCGGGGCGTGACAGCCATGGCCCTGATCACCGTAGGGGTGCGCGCCTAGTCGCCGCCGGAAAGAGTGAGCGCTGCCTGGAGTGGTTGTCGTAGAAGCGAACGCCGCTGTCGCTGGCCTCGCGCAGCTTTGCGCCGCCCGTCGTAGATCTGGTTGTGCGATCGGTGGAGAAGGAATCGCCGGAGTGGAATCGCCTCTCTGTCGTCGAGGGACGTGCACAGAGAGAGCCGTACGTCGGTCGGAGAAGAGCTCGGTCACCGCGCGCCGGAGCTCAGGGTCTAATCGCGGCCACCAGCTCGTCGCTCGCCACCGCCATCGTCCTCGTCTTTGCGTCACCGGCTGAAACTAGGGTTAGGGTTTCACAAATTTGGGGGAAGAAAGGGGATTTGGGAGAGAAGAGCTCTCGGCTGATGAGCTCAGCTTAAAGAAGAAAATGAGATCCTTCTCTCTCCTCTCCATAAGTTTAAATAAAGACTTGAGGAAAATATGGAAAATTACAGAAAACCCCCTCCCTTCCAATGTATTTACATATACAATATAATTTCTGTTAAAATTGGTTAGAAAGGTTGTTAGAAAAGTGGGGACCATTCCAATTGGTTGTAACAACCTAGGAATTTCTCCCAAAATTATAAGTTCGAATTTTCCTCCAAAAATAGTCCTCGAGGATTTATTCTTCAAAATAACAAAACAATCATTACTCAAAAGATAAATTTACAAATTTTTGAAAATTGAAAAAGTGGAGTGACACTATGCAGTTCATTTTAGTTAAAATTTTTTATCACTATTGTTTTTAGAGAAGATACTCAGTTCTTGTCCTAAGGAGATCATGAGTGTGTTACATTTCATTTGCACAGAGGATGTCTTTGTTGTGTCATTTTTACCAGAAGTTTGGTTTCGGGATAGCCACTATAAGGGAAGTTTTGAATTGGATGAAGCCCATCTTCAAATCACTTTCTAGTCTACCAACACTGGTCATACTTATTACTTCTCCATATGAGTTAATAGTTATCTGAGGAGATTGTACCGAAGTTTCAGGAACCAGTCCCAGATAATTATTCATAGCGAATTATTTTTTAGAACTGATTACTTAGCTGCAGGGTCAGTCACTTGCTATATACATAATCCATGACAAGTTTCTAGTTAACATTCCCCAAGCTACGTTTACTGGAAAACCTGCCTCTTGACGTTCCTAAAATCCTAATGGAGGTATCTTGTGCAATATGATGGAAGAACTTTGTTGCTGTCTTTGTGAAGTGCTGCAGAACATATTCGAAATTTCGAATATTATGTTGTATCATTTTGGAGAGGGTCTAACATACAAATTCCTTTCTTTGTGAACTGCTGGTGCACAGGAGATTCAGATATTGTTGCTGTCTTCAAGTGTTGCACAGTGGATTCAGACCTTTATCGCTGTCATTGTGAAGATATTTAACTTACAAGTTGTTCTCGAGGATTCAAAATCCTGATTAGATATTAAGTCGTTTCATTTTTACCATGTTCGTTTGGAGTGTTCTAGCCATGTTTCAAATGTAGTTATCATGATTGTGTTCATTTCCTATGAGGCGGCATTTTGTAGAGTAATAGCTAAAACAAAGCTCTATTCTCCAAAGCATTTTGTTAATGTTTTCTCTTGCTACAAGCTCAGTTCTTAATATGCTATTAGATTATGGATGGCTGATTAGATTGTATCTTGTGCAGGAGATCCTTTATACGACTTGATTCCGATATATTTGGATATTTTCAGAGGAGATGTATATCTTCTTAAGAAACTCCTAGAGAACTACAGAATTCCTTTGACAAGAACATCTGAAGATGTGCTTTCTGGTAGGCCAGGAGAAAACCGGGAGAAGTTTAAGAGAGTATCTTATCGTGCAATGTGAGTTATCATTTGTCTTGAATACAATGTACTGAAATTTCGCCTGAAAGTTCATACCTGTTTTCATCTATCTGCAGTTTAATCTACTTTTGTGTCTCAAATATTTAATCTGCATGCTACTATAACTCTTTGCCACATTTTTAAGATGCATAATATCTTGGATGATTTTACTGAAAAATTTGTTGTCAAGTACTTGCTATGTTGTAACTAAAATTTTTCTGTCCTTGTTATATCAGTAACCGGAGCCTAACCTCTATGTTACAGGCATACATCTTTGAGTGGTTGAGAATCACACACTTACAGCTTAGGGAAAGATGAAATCTTGTTCCATCTTTCCCCAAATAATTTATTCTTACACTGCATGCCATGCTGCATCTGTTTGTCTCAGAAAATTTATGGAAGCCTCGATGTCTATTTTAAGTTCACAATGGTAGCAAGCATGTGGTTGCAGGAAGATGATTGGAGCACAGCAATCAAGTCAGGAAAAACCCTTTCAGATGCTGTGGTGTTAATAAATTCAATTGTCTGTTGAGAAATAAGTTCTTGCTAAAGCAAAGATCGATCATTAATAAGTGAAACAAATGCTGATCAACTCTAATTGCAAAAAGTACCTTCAACATTCACAAGAATGTCACATATATAAACCGAACCAAAAAATTTATCCAGTAAGCTACCATGATATTTTGTTACTTTAAGTTACCCATTCTGTTAGGCCTTTCTATATAAGAATAAGTTGAGCTGTGGAGCATAAAAAGCTCAATAAAAGAATAACAATGTTTTTATGACCGACTCTCAACCTTACATCAACCCTCTATTTTGATGTTAAATTCCTAGCCAAGGTAGCTGGCATGAGAGGGTCATGCCATAAAACCTAAAAGGCCAGTTGACAGTTTACGGGTTTTTAGTTTAGTTAAACCTCCGTTAGGAACTTCAACATGATATAGCCATGCGATGCGACCTTAGGTGGATAGTATAAAGACTTCAAGGTTGACGCTGGCAGGAATTTTTCATAATGACTAGCAAAAGAAAGAGAATGTCATGGCAAGAATATCTGTGAATCATCAATGGAAATTACAAGAATATGTATCTCAGTTCTCTCGAAAAGTTGTCAAATATTAAGAAACTAAGGAAACTAGAAAAACCTAGTGGATCTTATATAGCCTCTAACATTGCCACTTTGAAAGCAGATTCAAAGTCTAACCCTAACCACCTAGAAAAGACCCAAATAAAATATCCAAAATCAGTTGGAATTAAGCATAGATTAAAAAACTGAATTGTCAGGTTGATATCAAATAATGCTGGACAACTGCTTCAATTGTATACTTGTACCGTGTCCAGACCCCTCTTTCTTAGTTTAAAACTGGCCAATGTTCTTGAAGAGCTGGTAGTCTTCTTGGTATATCGTCACTTGTCCTCCCATAATGTTTCATTTCTTCCAGCAATGATTGTGGTTTTGAAACACCAGTCTTGTCTCTGAGGAGCTATGTAGATAAATCGCCCCTCGACTGCCTCCTTTAAATGCTTCTGTTGTGTATGAAAGCGTCCTCAGTGTCTTCTGCTAGTGAATTGTGATCATTTATCTTCTTGTCAAGCTCGAGGATTCCTTGATAGATATTTTTCCTTGTGAACAGCAAAGCATCTCGATCATATGACCATGGGGTCCAGCAATAAGAAGATGAATCCAAGTTCTCTTTGTCAATTCTGTACACTTTGGATGGACTGAACTTTATAGTGATCTATTATATTATTGCATTCAAAGCAGCATCTAGTTATGTTTTAAGTAGCTCTCTATAACTTCCCGTCTCTTACAGTTGTATGGAGGAATATGATTTTGATCCTCATTGGTTATAGTTTCTGTGACATAAATTGCAAGTGTCTGGATGCATTATTCAGATCTATTCTTTCCTGAATGGAATATGGACCTAGTGAATGGAGATAATTAGGAGGCCTGCGTATCAATTGATTCTGATGATTGTATTGTATTGTATTGGTTGAGGATCGTAGACCCATCCTTTCTAGGTACACTTAGTGTATGCTTTGCCACTCTGACAGCTAGGTATTGCATGTTCATTTCTAGCTGATGACATTGACTAGGCGATCTCGCTTTATGATTTGCAATTCAATTTATCATTTTGTATGCTTGAAATTAACTTTTATACTGATTTACATAACTGAATGTTTACTATGGTGATTTCAAATACTTTGTTGAACCTTACATTAATGAATTGTTACTTGGTGAGCATATGATTGCACAACTTTAGCTGCCAAATAATTATCAGAACCTTTCTCTGTAATCGTATAACTATCAAAAACAGATTTTAAGTGAGAAAACTCTGAATGAATGAGGTGCACACTGTATTGACCTTTACAGGTGCTATTGCATCTTACATGAAGAGAACATTCTGGGGGCCATATTCAGCTTATGGAAGGAATTGAAGAAAGCCGAATCCTGGGAAGAAGTTGAAGAGGCTGTTTGGGGAGAGCTGAATCGTTACCAATGCTTTGGCTGAAGGAATTTGAAACAGCTATATTATGGAGGAATACAAAAACCTTCTTGTTTGGTGAGTTTACCGTATATTCCATTTCATTATGCATCATTTCCGACATTCATCAAACCATTGGAAGTTTGATGAGATATTCCTTGTTATTCAAAAGTTATAATATTGAAACTAGCTACTAATCATTAATCTCTTTCATAATTCATTGAAAAGTTCACTTGATGACTAATGAGATCCATTCTTTATCCAACTTACTCATGATTATTGTATAATTGCCAAGTTAGTTGCAACCTTTGGCAAGTATCAGACTGTCATGTATCAGACATTAGGGTATGATTGGAAGCTTTTGTTCTGTTATAGCATAGAAGGTGGCCACGCCACGCCATGCCACCTTCTATGCTGTCGCTCCATTGTGGGACGCGGCTTATATCCGTGTCGAGAATGGACGAAATATCCCCTATTTATAGAAATTGTTCGGGTTGTGTTGAGGGTATTTTTGTCATTTTATGTGATAAATGACCAAAATTGTCACGTCTGCTACTGAAAAACCATAAATAATAATTAAATCAATAAATGGGATTATAAAGTGATAATGGATAATTAAGTTGATTGTGATTATTCGGGACACCGGGTCGACGAACGAACCTAACCTTCTTAACTCTAGTAATTATTTTAGAACTGAAACCTATATTATAAGATGCAAAACTCATTTAAATTGATCATGATAATTTTCTGAAGTTAATGCATATTTTTTTGATAATTAAAACTCTTTAAATTATTAATTAAGTTAATAACTATACTAGGTTGTTGGAATTTTAATTCAAAATCTGCACCATATATTGTGATAAAATTTGGTATACATATACCCCATATTGCGTACTGTTTTCCAGATTTTTTTACGGTTTTTTTTTTTCTATTTATATATTACTTTTAATAGGACTAAACTCATATTGCTAAATTAAGAAACTGTTGAAATTGTTTAAATAAATATGAATAGGGATTTGATTAGGATCAAATCTTACCACAAAATGATTCTGATTTAAAGCCTAATAAAATCAACCCTCTATTATAAATATAGGACATAAAGCATATCTAAAACCCTAGTTGAAGTGCTCTTAAAATTGTGCAAGCCAGAAGAAGAAATTTTATCATGTTTCTCATTTTTGCTCTTGACTAGGACAACCGCTATTTAGCGTTGTTTCTTCGCTTACCGGTTTCTAAATTATACGGTACATCCCTAAACCCTCTGATAACCTGGAGTAATTAATTTAAAATCCTGATATGTTGATTGTTTCATTTAGAATCCAATAGATTTATTATTAGTAATTGATGAACCCTATTTAAATTATATTGTGTTGCATGCGACTCAAATTACGTCTTGATGTGATGTTATCAGGGGCGGATCTACATGGGCAGCACTGGGGGGCTGGGCCCCCAGTGAAATCACTAGCGGCCCATAAGATGGGCTGTCCCGGGCTGTAGCCCGGGCTACAAAACTAAATATAAAGATGTACTAGCAGTCAACAGATGTAACACATAGCTTAATCGGTTGAGTTGTTTGCTATTTGTGTTGGTGATCCAGGTTCGAATCCTCTAGTTGTAGTTTTGTTAAAAAAAAATTTGAAGCCAATAAGCTATTGGTTTAGTAGTTTTTTTTTTTGAAGTCGATAAGCTGTCAAAATGTAATATTTTATCGTATGAAAATAGTACTATTTAATATAATATAATATTATTATATCTTAAAAAAATATTTGGGGGGGCGTTGTTTTTGAACTTCCTTATGAATGCCCCTAGTGGATTGTAATTCTGGATCCGCCACTGGATGTTATCGTGGATGATTGGACGTCGTGGATTATTTGTATGTTTGTTATAATTGAACGATGAACGCATAAAAAGCAAAGTAGAGTTTGTTACGACCATTTTATTAGCTACAGTTCCATTATTAGCTGCGGTTCCAGGAATCGACAACAAACAGTACAATTATATAACAAATTTGTTGTAATTCTATCATATTATAGAGTAAATATACGTTCATTATTGATTATCATTGCTTATATTGGTGAATTAATCCATGTCACATATGTGAGTGTATTCAAACCTTGTTATCATTTATAGTAGGCTTAATTGCTAATTGCTACCCTCAACTATCACACTTTTTCAAGTTGATACCATAAACTTTTTTTTGTAACAACTTGATACCCGGATATTATTTTGGACAAAAATGCCCCTAATCCTAACCCTCCTTCCCCCCCTGCTAGCTCCGGCCGCCCACCCGCCTGCTGGCTCCCCTCCCCGCTGGCTTCAGGCCATCCCCACCCCCCCCCCCCCCCCCCCTCTCGCTCCGGCCGCCCGTCCGCTCCCGTCTCTCCCCTAGGGCGTGGCAGCGCGGGAGGAGGGGGGCTGGGGAGGGGGGTGCGGGGCGGGAGGCGGGGCAGGGGGTGGCCCGGAAGCGAGGAGGGGGGGGGGGGAGGTTGGCCGGAAGCGAGGGGGGGGGGGGGGGGTCGGCCGGAGCTAGCAGGGGAGGGGGGGGGGGGGGGGGGGGGGGGGGATGACCGGAGTGGGGGAGGGGGTGGAGGGAGGGAAGGGATAAGGGCATTTTGGGGTTTTTTAAAATGTTAGGTATTAAGTTGAAAAAAAAATATAGTTGAGGTATCAATCTGTTACGAAAAAAAGTTTAGGGTATCAACTTGAAAAAGTGTGATAGTTGAGGGTAGCAATTAGCAATTAAGCCTTTATAGTATTCTAGCATTGTTAATGGTTTACCATGATCTAGTAGCCTTTATTCTAGTTGTATATGGGCATGCATTCACGTATTATGTATGTTCATCCTAACTGTCCACGCGTGTGAAAGTTGTTCTCTAAAACTCAAGAGATGAACACATAGTATCTCTTAATATTATTGCCCAATGATATCATTTTTACATGTTATTGCATATTTTTGTTCTACTATCTTTTACTTGTGGTTGTTTACTTGCATATATATTTAAAAAAAGACTTGTAGTATTGTATTTGCTATGTTGTACTTTGTTCTGTCTTAACTGGACAAATCCATACAACTATAGATGACGAGCAGTAACATTATCATTGCAGACCTTACGATGGAGATGGTGGTACCACCAATGGGACATACCATGCAGTTGACACTTTTGTTGGAGATTCTTAGACTTTGCTAGAAGCAACATATTATTCTCATTCGATGTACTTTTTTTTTTTCCCAGTTTAGTCTATTTTATTTAGCGGGTTTGTTCCTGATTGCTAGACTTTGTTATAGTTTTATTTGTCAATTTTGTTGGAGACTATAAGTGAAGTCGGTTCTGACATACTATTGGATTGTTGATTATATCAAGAACTACGTAGATTATTCTTTGTTCTTGTTAGTTATTGTATGTCATCTATTATTCATATGATTACGTTTTTGTGGATGCTTAGTTTTAACTTACCATGTGGTATTCAATGGGTGTTGGATCATATGTCTATGATATAGACAACCTACTACATCAATTGATGGGCATCTTAGGAGGGAATCCTATGGAACAATGTAGGTTGGGCGCATCACTCTCTTCCAATAAGTGGGAGCGGGCAGGGCAGGCCGGACGACGGCCCAGGACCCCCAGACGAAAGGGGCCACCGGCATGGATCTATCTAAAATATAACTAGTATGTATCGTGTGTCATTCTTAACAAAAGCATATTGTGGTGTAGTGATTATAATGTTAGACCTCTACTTTAGAGGTCCATGGTTCCAATTTTGCTGGCAACAAATTTTGGTCATATTTTTTTTTTACATTATGAATAGGGCTCATTTTGAAAGTTTTGCTTCGAACCTCAAATAGCTCAGGGCCGGCCCTGGGAGCGGGTCATGACGCCTCTCGCTCCCAAAATACAGAACATGTTGGGCACATGACACTGCCAGCTATGCACTACGTGAACTCCAATTAACATAATACATACAAGCTTTAAGATAGTTGGTTTCATCTAGCATGTGATATCTTAGGGTCGATTGTACAATTATACATCTCAACCCACAAGAAGTATGAAACTAAAGGTAGACAAAATAAAAAAGAGTTTACAGTCTAAAAAATGGCTAGATCCAATATTAGAGTGTTGGATGCTCTGGGATCTCTGCAACGACATCCTCCTGAAGATACTCCTCATGTAGTCCTTCGGGTGCTGGTTTCTTACCTAAGCATATCAACGAGTTAGCATTTATGCTGGCAGTTCACTAGTACCTAAAGGGAGCGCTTTCCCGTATACAAAATTATGCAAGTACATAGATGTATAAACTTACTAATATGATACTAAGTATGAAGATACATACACAATGAGCAAGTATGAAAGAACATACCAAAGCATGAAGTAAATCGAAGCTACAATCGGACCAAAAATACAAATACGTTGATACTCAATGAAGATACATACTAGGCATGTCTAAGTCGTGGATACATAGTCATATAGTCTTGGATACATATGTATCGTGCCATCCAAACTCATAGTCGTATAGTATGGATACATGTGTATATTGCCATCTACACTCGTAGTCAAAGAATGTTGATATTTATCTATCAATCATATCCCCAAGCCTTGATTTGTCATGTACTTGCATAACACACCTACTTGGTATGTAATGGCATAACTTGATACATGTCAATCCTCTGTACACTAACTAGGCTTAATATGTACTTTACGTGTTCTAGGTGTGTTTAATGTCATAATCCCATAGAAAATTCATACAAGACAGATTATGAAGAATAAATATAAGAGTATTCAATCTAGTTTTGTTGTCACGCTACAAGGTAGCACCGTAGCATTAAGGAAGTACTAGAAAATATTGTGATGATCTGTTTTTTAGTGTTCAACGTGTCCGTGACCATAAATAATGTCCAAGGATCAAGTTTATTTAAAACAGAGCAAAATTCTATATAACATGAGCTGAAAATGCAAACTTAGGACAATTCATAAATTCGTCCGAACTTTCGATCTTGTTTGGGACGAATTTATATGTAGAAATTTTGCCATTTTGAGGTCCAAATCGATTTCTGTCACGCCCCAGAACCAGAATACTGGAGAGCGGGGGCAGACATAGCCAGCTACGTATAATGAAATGGAATCCATCTCACCATACGGTCACGGCTGTCTAGATATGTGAGGGTTTATCTACAAGCCATCAGTCTCTTAAGGTCATGAATTATCCTATTGTCTCAATCTCAACCAACTAATAATAATCACAAGATATCAGATCACCAAATATACAATTGTAAGGCGTCCCAAACATTACATATCCAGATGATCATGAAGCTAGTCGTACAAAATGTAAGGACTAGCAAGAGTTAAGTCATACATGATCAACCTCGAGTTGCCAATCATGTTACAGCCCGTAGGCAGACAGTAAGTAAAGTGCATCGAGCTAACAGGTGCTCGTCGGCTAAATGCCTCAAAAGAATAATTTTTACAATAGAGTGAGCGAAACAAAATAGAAAATCCACTCGTTGCCCGGATTCCGTCTAGTGGTCACCATCGGGCTGGAAGACAGATAGATCCTTTGCTGCCGCTCCGGTATCTGGCCATACAAAACCAGCTGGGTCAGACCCCAGAAAGAGCAAGTGCCACAAAGGAGGCCACGAATTAAGAACAAAAACCAGCAATTAGCACAATAATATAATTACATAATAAAAGGCAGAAGTTAAAGAAAAGCATGATGGGTAATTATAAAAGACAATCTTGCATAGAATCACTGAAAGATAGGACATATGGAAAAGCATGACAGGATGATATACGATGAGATGACCATGGGACTATTCAGATAGCTAGGTTACAACCCGTAAACCAAACAAGGACCGGGGTTGTAACCCTTCGTCTGAACCGAACTTGGTTTCTCTCACCATTTATCGGCAAGATAAATATAAGAAATCAGGTCAAGTAACACTCTGGAGTGACAATCATTATAGTGACAATCTGGAGTGACAATCATTATAGTGACAATCTGGAGTGACAATCTGGAGTGAAAATCTGGAGTGACAATCTTTCTATCATTCTGGTACAATCTTACAATCAATCATTTCTAGACAATACTATACTGGACTAGACTCCATCCAAGCAATCACGGCCAACCATTGCCTACGGCTTTCTACATTAACTAACTAGGGTTATCACAATCCTAGTTACTAGCAAGATGCAATGAGATGCTCCAAGTAGTCACAGGCCCTGCAGCTATCCAGGTTATCCAGGCAATCATTATAGTGATAATCTGGAGAGTACAATGCATTATAGTGACAATAGAGTTCAATTATTTAAGTGACAATGGTGGGTGCCCCACATAACAGTGGGCTGGAAATGTGCCCTACTCGTCGGCAGGCTACAAGTCCAATCATTTGCGGCCGGGATAACGGGATCGCCTGTAACTGGGGAATATCTCTTCATGACTAGTGAATTATACTAATTATTAACCTTAGTCCAATTCAGTAGGTACTCCTGACCGTAGTACTCAGGAGTCCCCTCCTAGACATGATGCAAGACATGACTGGATTATTTGTACAAGCACAATCGCCCACGGTGTCAGGATTAATTATACAGGTCATGCCATGTCAGGTAGCCGTCGCAACAGCTATTCAAGATATATCAGGTCAAGTTATCATATCAAGTGTACTAGTCAGGAGTGCGCCACGACGGGCCACTATCAAGTCAGGTTGGTCATGTCAGGAGTGCACCACTACGGGTCACTGTTGTGTTATGCTAGTTCCTTGCCATATCAAGCCATGTACAATAGTCATTCCAAACATATTAAGTAAAATCAAGTTCATGACAAAAGGCGTAAGGATATAAAATGGGCATAAAATATCTAATAAAATATCAATATACAGGGCTATAGAAGATCCAGGCTTAAGGAAAATAAAACCAAATCTCCATAATTGGACAGATTGCGTAAGGGTCCCTGGGGTCGGGTTGCGCAGGAGTCAAGTGCGCCAGGAGCCAACTGCGCAAGGGTGAGCTGCGCAGGGTACCAACTGCGCAGGGGTGGATAGCGCAGCAGATGGATTGCGCTGGATCAGGTTGTGCAGGAATAGATGGCACAGGGTCAGATTGTGCAGGGACGGACTGCGCATGGATGGATTGCGCAGAAGTGGACTGCGCATGAGCAGACTGCGCAAGAATCCATGCGCACTCGGGTTGAGCGCAGTTCGCCAAGGGGCAAGCTGCGCGGTCGACGCTGCACTAAAGAGCGCTGGCCGAGGGGGATGCGCAATCCAGCACTGCGCTAAAGAGCGCAGGCTGCTGTCTTCTTCTCCAGGCCGAGAAGAAGACTCCAAGAACTCCAAAGTTCAAAACTTCATAACTTGATCAAATCAAAACGAAATTTAGATTTTTAAAGCTCTAACTTTAGTAAAATTGAATTCTCTTCCACATGGAAGCATCAAAACAAACTAAAATCCAAGTTAAATAGATCAAAATCATACAAATCCAAAAATAGTAAAAATCTAGATCTAGAACAATGGAAACTCCAAATCACAAAATGTCAAGTTCTAATGTTAATCTCTATAGCCTAATCTAGCTAATAGACAAATAAAAAATGGTTCTCATGTGGTGGCAAGGTGCACTTGCCTATAGGTGATGGTGTTGTGTAGAGGAAGGAAGAAGAAGAATAAATAAATAAAAATAATGAGGAGAGAGAAAGGTTGGTGGGTTTTAATGAGGGTGGTTGTGATGGAATGGAGGTGAAGAATAGGCTAAGGTGTTCCACTCATGATAAACCAAACCAAACCAAACCCTCTCCACAAAATAAACCAAGCCATGGTCCAAAACCCATTTACGAGAAACCAAATCCACAAATCGAGAAAATAAAATACGTGCCAAAATCAAATTACGAGTACAAATACGAAATACAGGAAATACGAAAAATGAGGGTGACAATTTCTTTTCACTTCCAACAAATACATGGATCTAGTGTTTACGTGTGTTATGTGTTTTTACATGACAATGTGTGAGACTTGTCTCACAGTATCGGTATTTATATACGGATACGTATTTTGTACTGTATTTCGTATTTTCTTGGTTTTCGAAACGCTTTAAAAAAATTAACTTATAGATTTTTTTCTTGACCGGCATACCGCCAGTATACCAGTGTATACCTACGGCATGTCTGTCACTCCCATTTTTGGTTATACGTATTTTCAGTATACGTGTACGAGATTCTGACATTTGTCAGGTGACCCGTGTTTTGACTTTCTTTCTTAGCCTTGACTTGGTTTATTTTGGATTGGTTTGAACTTAGCATGGCTTGGTTTGGGTTGGTTTAGATGAGAATGGTTTTGTATAAAAACCAACTTCTCTCTCTCTCTTCATTACTTCATTTATTTCTTCATCTTCTTCTACATTTACTCCTCCCCCAACCCTAGGCAAGTACATCTTGCCAAATCTTGAATATTATTATTTTGCCATTTTGTTTGTTCCATTGTCTTCCTTGCTTGATTTTAAGCCTCTTTAGAATTTGAAGATTTTGGTTTTGATGGTTACATTTTTGTAGATCTAAGTTTATAGTTTTTTTTATTTTTCTTGGTTTTGATCTTTTAAATTTTGTTATTTTCGAAAACTACTTGTTCCATGTTGTAGAGAATTCAATTTCATTCAGTTTAGACCTTTATTTTGCCTAATTTCGAGTCCTTTAGCCCAAGTTATGGACATTGGAAGTTTCTAAAACTCCATGGCCAAAAGATTGCTGGTAGGGATGACACCTCGCGCTCCTCGTGCGCACCTCGTGCACCTTTTGGTCCGCGCAGCACCTCGCGCACCTTTTGGTCCGCGCACCTCGTGCACCTTGCACCTCGTGCACCTCATGCATCTTATACCTCGTGTACCTTGCACCTCGAACGCCTTGCACCTTGCGCCATGCGCCTTTTGTCCGTGTGCGAATCACTCTAAATGAATATTGTTGTCCATTTAAGCTATTTTGTAGATAGAATCTTGTAAAACTCAAAATATGAAAGTTGTAGATCTTTGTCTTGGTTTCAAGAATATTCACGTTTCACCTTAATTGGAGTTCATATGTGACTGATGATTTCAATCATAGTTGATCTTTTGGCAATATTTTCTGTACTTGGCAATATTTGATGTTTCTTAAAAAAATAATTTCTTAACATGATTAGATGATTTTGTACTGTACGAGAATAATTGTACCCCCTTATATTCTTAACACTAGTACAGATTCAATTATTGTTTTATGTCAAGTAGTTACTTTTATTTATTCCTTATCCCATGCCATGATATGTCTTTTACCTAATTCTTTCTACATGCGATCATTATTGTCATGTTTGCTTATTCTTAGATAGTGGCCTATCGGGGTGCACTCATGATTTATGTCTTTTCTTTGCTTAATCTAGATAGTGGTCCGTCGTGGCGCACTTATGATACATGTCTTTTTTTACTTACTAGATAGTGGTCCGTTGTGGCGCACTCATGTTACATGTCTTCTTTGCTTACTAGATAGTGATCCGTCGTGGTGCACTCTTGTACATGTCTTTTCTTGCTTACATGATAGTGGTCTGTCATGACGCACTCCCTATTTTCTCTATAGTAGCTC
This sequence comes from Iris pallida, assembly GCA_029216955.1. NCBI lineage: Eukaryota > Viridiplantae > Streptophyta > Magnoliopsida > Asparagales > Iridaceae > Iris > Iris pallida. The sequence goes on from JANAVB010021197.1 coordinate 3,882,785, forward strand.
ATCGTAGCGCACCTCTAGCTTCCAGCTTATTATATTTTCTTGTTGTGGCTTGATATAGTGCACTTTCTTGTATGGTCAAGTCTTGCATATCATGTCTAGAATGGATTCTGTGGAATGCCACACCCAGAATCCAACAAAAAAATGTTAAGGACTAAACAACTAGCTTGATTATCTAGATAATTGGAAGGGAAGAATTTTCTAGTTACCTGCAAGCCCGTTGTCCCGGCCCCAACCTAAATAGATTTGGAGCTATCTGTCATGATGAGCACACTTCCAGCGCACCGTCGAGTATTGCACCTTTTATATGTTTTAGGGTACATTTGTCTCCTGGGCGATGTACCCACTATTAGATCTTAGGATACATTTATCTTCCGGACGATGTGTCCACCATTACCTTCTTTTTCTTTTGGCCTGGATAAGTCGAGTAGTCTGCAGGACAGGTAACTGGATTGGATTTCTCAAAAGTGCATCTTGTTTGTAATTAGGATTGTGATAACCCTAGTTCGCTAATGTATAAAGCCGTACTCATTGTTTGGCCGTGATTGTTGTATGGAGTCCAGTCTAGTCTAGTTTTGTCTAGGCAGTGTCCGTATGTTTAATTCAGTACATTGTTGTTCATGTTTTACTTTTGTCGATAAATGATTAAGGGCTAAGTTCTGCTCAGGAGAAGGGTTACAACCCCGGTCCTTATTTGGTTTACGGATTGTAACCTAGGTTCCGGATTAGTTCCCAAGTCATCTAGTCATTTGTCGTCCTATTCAGTACTCACACACCATACATAATTTTTATGCTATACATTGATTAGAGACGAAGTTCTGTTCAGGAGAAGGGTTACAACCCCGGTCCTTGTTTGGTTTACGGGTTGTAACTTGAGTTCCGGAATAGTTCCTAAGTCATCTTATCATTGTCGTTCTATATAGTTCTCACATGCTCCTATGTCCCAGTTATCTCATATGCTCACATGTACCATTTCTCTTACATCCTCACATGTTCAGTTTATCTCACATGTTCTTTTATCTTACATGTCCACAGTTTATATTATGTCACATGTTATTTATCCTATGCTCCAGGTTGCTTTGCTTATTGTCTTTTTCATTCTCGAGATGAGTGCATTGGTAGTGCACGAGTCTCGATCAGCATTTGCTTATTTTTGTCTATAACCGTTGCTATGTTAGTTATTGCTGGTTTTAGTTCATAAGTTGGCTTCCTTTGTGGTACTTGCTATTGGGGGTATGACTCCACTGGTTTTGTTTGGTCAGATCTGATAGAGAAGCCCAGAGGATCTTTCGCATCATTTACTCGACGGTAACCATCCGGAGGACCAGAGTACCATAGTAGATTTCTTATTTTATTCCTCCACTTGTTATGTACATTATTCTTTTGTGGCGTTTAGCCTCCGAGCACGTGTTTAGCTTGTGTTTTGGATCTTGACATTTTGCCTACGGGCCTAAACATGATGTGCATATTCTAGACTATAACTAGAGCTTATTATGTACGACTATTACTCTTGCTAGTTCTTCACTTTGTCTTACTAGCTTCATGATCATCAATGTATATATAGTTTGGGACGTTTTACTATTTTATGTCTGATGATCATACTTCTTGTACTTTGTATATTTGTCTGTGATTGAGATACCTAGGATTGCTTGACCTAGAATTGACTGTTGGCTTGTAGTAGTAACCCCCATGTCTTGACAGCTTATACGTTATTTCAGAGTACTGGAGTACTTTGGTATTACGTAGCTGGTGTCACATCCATTTTTCTATTTAAGGGTATTTTGATAATTGTATTTTTTTGATTATTTTAATATATTATATTATTGGTGTTGTGATTTTAGCCTGTGATAGTATAGCCTTGGTGCAACCTAGCCTAGTGTCTCACCATGACTTAGTGACTTAGTTAGCATGGTTAGTTAGTATTAATAAATCCTATTTTAGTTAGTTCAGGTTAGAAGCTAGTTAGCATGTTTGATTAGAGGCTAGTTAGAACCCTTTTTAATTAATGATTTATTTTTAATCATAGAAAGAAGCCCAAGCCCAACTATCATGAAACCCTAGCCCACCCATGTTGTGGCCGGCCAGGTTAGGTCAAGGGAGCCTATTTAATATCTCATATTGAGAATTCCTTCTCTTTTCTATTTTCTTCTTCTCCTGGCAAAACCCTAGGTAAGTATTCTTCCTATTTCTTCATTTCTTTTCCTTTTAAACCCTAGTCTCTTGCATTAGGTTCTGATCTTTGTATATGAATTGTTGATGGTGAGAAAACTCAGAATTGAAGAGCATCGGAGTTTCGGAGACGCAAGAAGGATCTTCACATTTGGAGCTTTCTATAGGAAATTCATCTCAATAGGTAATCTCTCCAAAACCCTTTAATTTTATGAATTTTTCCCGTAGATGCATCCATCTAGGTGTCCCCTAGCTGTAGGATGAGTTTTATAGGAATTGATAGTGGTTTGGTGTCCGTATTGGACACGTATCAGTGTCTTTGTGAACGTGTTCGATAAAATGTCCAAAGGGATTTTTATTCGAAAATTTGAAATCTAATTGAATGGATTTGTATATCTATACATGGCTTATGGTTTTGTGTTGTACTGGGGGAAAATTTGCACTGTGTCCGTGTCCAAATTGGACACGAACCCGCTCGCACGCGAGCCGCGCGCGTGTCCTGCTGCTCGGGCACTATAGTGGACACGATAGGACACGTCGTGACCCTAAAATTGGTGGACACGTAGGGCACATCACTGACACGGAGCTGATCAAGTTTCGCAAGATTTCATCGAGTGGATCTTGAAAAATCTCACGCGCACGGATTTGGCTGACACTGCGTGCACGCAAGAAATCGCGTCTGATACGCTTTCGGATCACTTAAAACGACACGTGTGGGTACTGCGCAGGGTGACACGTCACTAGTCCTAGACCCCCTCTAGGACTGTGCACGAGCTCGACTCGTCTCGAGCTCTGTGTCGAGTCCAAATCGACTTGACACGCACGCACGAGGAGTTCGTTGGGCTAATTCCTGATACTTACCCTTTTGTCTGTTTGGACACTTTGTGTCATGATTTTTGGACACGTAAGGACACTACTGGACACGTGGGGTATGTCCCTATGTCTGTGCACATGTATTCCTATTTGATTTGAGTTTACTTCTTTAATTTGTTTCAAATTGAATGTATCAATATCAATGAGTACATTCTCAGTTTTTTGATAGTTTTGAATTGGATGTTAAATTCGAATTTAATGATGGATTTACTGTTTTGAAAAGGTATTTGAGGTTTAGATATGGTTGATTTCAAGTTCACATTGTTTTCATTTCAAGTTAATTTGAATTTGTTTCATTTTGAGATGAGTTGGTTAAGTTTCGAACATTCATTTGAGGGTGGCCTTCAAATCTACTGATACTTGAAGTATCAGGATCCTTGGTGTTCGTTTATGATTTCAGACATTAGTTTTGAAATATTAACCCATAGTTACTTGGGTTGTTGATTCAGATTGATTTGATATTGCTTTCATTGTCGATTTCGGCTAAACATTGGGATTTTCTGTGAAGTTCAAGCACTGATACTGTCATTAGGGATACTTCAAGTTTTTTATAATGTTTCGAATGATTGCTACAAAGATTTGTTTGAAACTGTCTCAAGTTATAGTTTATATAAATTGAATCTCAGTTTTGGTTTAGTTCCTTCCCATTCTTATTTGATTCCCTGTTGAACTTCTCGGTTTGGGGAAATCTCCTTGCTCTCAGTTCGTTGAGAACTTATGTAAGGAAGATCTCAGTTTTCATGTAGGGGATATGTTTCCTTTTTCCAGTTTTCCTTTCTATTGCATTCCTTGTTTCAGTCTTCTTTTTCTTTCCTCTTGTTTCCTTTACAGTCCAATACTTCTTGTTTATTTGGATACTATGTGGTATCATATATGAGTATATATTTAGCCTTATGTGATTTTATACTAGCCTGGTAATATAGGCATATAGCCTACAAGTGTATGCCCTTATATATATATATATATATATATATATATATATATATATATATATATATATATATATATATATATATATATATATAAATATATATATATATATATATATATATATATATATATATATATATAAGTGTGTGTGTGTGTGTGCTAGTTTGGTTTGGCTCTATGATTGTGTTGAGTGCTAGCCTAGGCTTGGTTAGGCCTAGAATGACTTGTTAGACTAGGATTGGACCTAGTATGGCTTAGTTGACCTAGTTTGACTAGTGTAGTTGACTAGAGTTGACCAAAAGTTGACTTTAGTCTAGAATGACCAAAAATTCATATAGAATGCATTGTAAAGTTCAATATTACCATCCTGGACATGTTGTGACCTGTGTTGCTCTAAATAGGACTCAGATACTCCAGCTCAGACTCATATTCTCACCAGACAGCCAGGATATCAGACGAGTACATTCTCTGACCGTTTCATACTTGTTAGAAATTATATTCTTGTCATAGTTTAATTTACTTGATGCTGACACGACATTATCACGGATTAGTACTATATGAATCTTTACATGAGATGTTATCCTCCTCAAGTGCATCGAATACATCGTGTCATGTGCTTTTCACGAACATCATGTATTTTGTGGACTCTTATTATTCATGTATACTCATGTATGTACTCTCATGATCTCATGAGCTTCATGTATAAACTATCATGTACAATAACATAACATGTCTAGATCCTTGTGTATTGATTGGGACATGGGGGAGTAGAAATAGTCATGTGAACAATTCTAAAGTAGTGTAATCATGTACAAACTTTTTTGTGTAATCATGTGCAAATCAAGCCGTTCACATGTCTATCTTGTACTCTAAATCACATAGTCACTTATAGTTCTCTATTATCATATATAGATAGCTTTGTTATCAGTTTCTCTCTTTATTTTCATGCTTATTTCTTACAGCATTTCATGTATCTTAACCTATCACATGCTTTATATTTCTCGTCAAGATATGAACTGCGTGAGATATATTGTGCTCGTTTCTGTCTTGATTGGACTGTTGAAAATATTACAGGTGATGAGGAGGAGTTCTGTCCTACATATTATGTCACAAGCTTAGATGACACCGGTGACTTGGACCCTCAGGAGGATCCTACAGTTGCTGAGGACTTGCCTATTGTCTAGATTAGATCTCTAGACTAGTTTCCCATTAGTTGTCTTATTTCATGTACTTTCAGTTTCTGGATATTGTTGATGTTTGTATATTCAGATATTACTCTTATTTGTAGCTGGTTGGAGATTATTTCTTTTATCTTATCTTTACATCTTTTCTCTTTATTCCACCTTAGATGTTGTGATTGAGTTATACCTTTATATTGTCCTCCATTTGGAGTGTATATTATTGTACATGTATGGTTATTGCTAGATGATATGACCTAGGACAGCATTCTACCGCCGACACTGCGGCGTAGGCTGGACGTACCCACTTTTCGTACCCTTACACTGGGTGCGGGTTGTGACAGCTGGCTTGGTCCGTCCCTACTTACCAGTATTCTGGTTTTGGGGCGTGACACAGTGTGTCATGAAATCTTAGATTTGAGATAGAACTTTTGATAAATCATGAAATGATGTCATATTTCTTGTTTCTTTCAAATTAGCATATAGATTTTGTTTGAGAATCATCAAGGATAACTTGTAAAACATCCAAGACTTATAATCATGAACGCTACTTGTTATTTAACATATTTACGGTAGATTTAGGTTTAACAAGTGAATACAAGAAGAACAAAGAGGGATAAACTAGACTATTAAGTTAGATTTTTTTTTTCTAAGGGCACCACCATTTTTGCTAGGGGGCAACCCTTACTTGGGGGCAGCCCAAGGAGGTGGAGATTTTGCTAGGGGGCACCCACATTTGGCTAGGGACAACCCAACCCCCCTGTGAGACCCGTCTCACTGTATCGGTATTTTATACGGATACGTGTTTATTTGAGCCGTATTTCGTATTTATCGATTTGCGTGATATTTTAAAATTTTTCTAAGTATAGGATTTCATGACTTGGTTTAACTTGGATTTGGTTTTATTTGGTTCGGTTCCACTTTGACTTGGTTTGGTTTGGTTTCTCATGAGATGAGGTGTATGGTTTAGATTGAGTGGAGAGGAATGAATGGTGGAGATTACTTAAGCTTGTTATATAAGCCACTTTCCTCTCTCCCTCCTCATTCACCATCATTCATTTCTTTTCCACCAAACCCTAGCCATTAGAGAGAGGCAAGTACACCTTGCCGAATGTTGGATGATCTTAATTTCGTTTGTTCCATTCTCTTCCTTGTTATATTCTAAGCTTGTTTAGAACTTGGAGTTTTCCATTTTGATGGTTCAAATGTTGTAGATCTAGCTTTGAAGAGATTTCAGTTTTCATGGGTTTTGATCTATTTAATCTTGTTATTTCCGAGTTTTGATGGTTCTATGTTGTAGAGCATTTCATTCTGCTCCATTTTGACCCAAGAAAGTTCGGATTTGGACTCTGGATGAAAGATTCATGGAGCTTGGGAGCCATGGCTTGAGTGGTTCTTCTTCTCGGAAGAATGGAGAAGAAGAACAGTTCACAGCCACATGAACTTAGCCGCATAGCTCTTATGCGGCCAGTTATCCTTCCTAGCCGCATAAGCTTACTTCATGACTTGGCCGCATGGCCTATGCTGCAGGAACTTACTCCCAGCCGCATGAAGATTTGATCCATCCAGCCGCATGGACTTTTGATTCTCGGGCCGCATGACCCTGATTAGATCGAGCCGCATGGCATAGGACTTAAGACCAGCCGCATGGACTTCTACCCGAGCCGCATGGAGACCCGCCCCTTTCTGGCCGCATGGCCTTACGTGGGGCTGAGCCGCATGACCTACCCTGGCGGAGCCGCATGAGACTCCCGAGCCACATATACCTGTGCTTCCTAAGCCACATGAACATTTACATCCTGGCCGCATGACCCGCATTGGTCCAGCCGCATGAACCCCTCCCCCATGAGCCGTATTAGCCCCACGTGCTTCTTGATGCCGCATATACCTGTTTCCCCCGAGCCGCCTGAGAACCTTTCTCCCTAGTCGCATGAACCCGACTCCTGAGTCGCATATGTCCGAGCCGTGTGGCTCTTTCCTGGCTTATATTTTATTTTTATTATTAATTGCCCATGTCTTGTAACCTTTATTGTATATTTTTACGTCCATTTTATATCCTTACGCCTTTTGTCCTGAACTTGATAATCCCGATTTTGATTGACATGATTGAAATGACAATTGTACATGACATGGTGTGACAAGAAACTAGCATGACTTGATAGTGACCCTGAGCCGCAGGGCTCCTTCCTGTGCCTTGTCCAGCTATTTAATTATTGTTATTATTATTTCTCTATTGTTATTTAATCTTTACTGATGACTTGTGTCTTGTAACCCAGCATAACTTGAGTCTCCTGATTGAATGCTTGCACTATACTGTCCGGCACATGTACCCTACACACGACAGTGACCCTTAGTGGTGCACTCCTGATTAATGACCTGACATGACCTGATAGTGGCCCGTCGTGGCGCACTCTTGACCAGTAAACTTGACATGATAATGACATGATAGTGGCCTGTCGTGGCGCACTCCTGACAAGTAGACCTGACATGATATATCTTGATAAGCTGTTGCGACGGCTACCTGACATGATATGACCTGTATAAATAAATGGCCTGGACACCGTGGGTGATTATGTTTGTACAAATGAACCCGTCTTGTCTTGCATCATGTCTAGGGCATGGTCCCTGAGTACCACGGTCAGGGATTCATACTGAATCTGGCTAGGTTAATGACTAGATTGATCAAATAGTTCATGGAGAATTTCCCAGTTACCTGTTGCCCCTTTGGTCCCGGCCTTATATATATATATATATATACATGGGATTTGTTGCTATCCGTCGAGATGAGCGCACTTCCAGCCCGCCGTCGAGCGTGGTACCTTAGGACACATGTATCTTACTACAGTGTGTCTGCTATATCATGCTATCTTTTCCTTTTCTTGCTGGGATCACTCAGGTAGTAACAAACAGGTAACCGGACTTAGAATTCTTGCTGCATCTTGTTAGTAACTAGGCTTGTGATAACCCTAGCTAGTTAATGTAGAAAGTCGTAGGCAATGATTGGCCGTGAATGTTGGATGGAGTTCAGTCTGTCTAGTCTTGTCTTGATCTTGTACATGATTGTTATATGTCCTGATTTCTTATTTTATCTTGCCGATAAATGGTGGAAGAAACCAAGTTCTGTTCAGACGAAGGGTTACAACCCCGGTCCTTGTTTGGTTTACGGGTTGTAACCTGGTTATCTGAATAGTCCCATGGTTATCCCATCGTATATCACCTTTCCAGTCTAAGTCTTGTCTAGATCCAGTTCCTAATTGTTACAGGATAATGATTAAATTATTGTCACTCCAGATTGTTACTAGAGTATTGTACTCTTCATTGTCACTATTATTATTGTACTCTCTCTCACTGTCACTTAATGATTGCCACCTCTAGCAATAAATGATCAGATACCAAGTTCTGTTCAGGCGAAGGATTACAACCCCGGTCCTTGTTTGGTTTAAGGGTTGTAACCTGGCTTCCGGAACAGTACCTTCGTCCTCTCTTCGTATAATGCCTAGCTCTATTTATTTAACATGTTCTCCAGTTTACTTTATGCTCAATGATGCTTTACTTACTGTCTTCCTATGTTCGGGATAAGTGCATTGGTACTGCACGAATCTCGATCCTCCTTCACTTATTGCTTTCTCTTCTTGTTGAATGCTAATGATTGCTGGTTTTAAGTTCATAGTTCGGCCTCCTTTGTGGCACTTGCTATTTGGGGTCTGACCCCACTGGTTTTGCATGGCCAGGTTCTGATAAAAGAGCCCGAAGGATCTACCGCACCATCTACTCGACGGTGACCAGCGGGAGCACCAGAGTGCCTCAGTGGATTTCTTCTTCATTCTTCCACTGATATATAAATTCTCCTCTTGTAACGTTTAGCCCCGAGCACGTGTTTAGCTCGTGTTTTGGTATTTTCCTTGATATTGTAGCCTACGGGCATAAACATGATATGTGTATTCTAGACTATAGCTAGTCCTTATCATGTACGACAAATACTCTAGCTAGTCCTCAGTTCTGTGGTGCTGGCTTCATGATCAGTCATGTATATATGGTTCGGGACGCCTTACTATTGTATGTATGATGATCGTACTCTTTGCTCTTGTATAATTGCCTGTGATTGAGATACTTAGGATTGTTAAACCTTAGGACGGACTGATGGCTTGTAAAGTAACCCCCATGTCTTGATAGCTTATACGTAATTTCAGAGTATTAACGTACTTTGGGATTGCGTAGCTGGCTGTGTCCGCCTCCGTCCAGCATTCTGGTTCTGGGGCGTGACACCCCCAAACCCTTCATTCCTTCCCATAACCCATTCTACACTCTCTCTCCACCAAAAGAAAAAAAAAGAACTCTCCCTCTCCCAAAAACCCTACTTTTTTCTCCTCCACCACTCCACTCCCAATTCCTCCACCAAGATTTCTTCAACAACATTCATAGATTCGAAGAGATGACACGCAAGTCGAAGCAACCAGAATCTAGGTACGTTCTTCCATAATTTTTTAAAGAATTTTGTACATTCTATTCAAAACCCTAGAATATTTTTAATTCTCTAAATTTTTTTGATAAATTAGGTTTATAATCTCTTTATGGTTCATGAAAGAAATTTTCGAACACGACAAACCCACATTTTTTCTTGAAATCCTAACCTTAGAAGACGACAAACGAGCATCTCGTTTTGGCCGTTCGGCTACAACAGTCGGGTTTGAATACAGTAGCACTGCCAGGACTGAGAGGACTGCCAGGACTGTGGCAGTCCTGCTTTACATTAGGACTGCCACAGGCTTGGCAGTCCTAATGTAATGAGATATGGGGGTAAAAATTGGAGGAGGGGGAGGATTGGTACTCTATGTTGCTCATATGGGGGGGGTGGGTAACTGTATGATGCTCATATGCGGAGGGGGGATAACTGCATGTCCTATTTCTGTTTCTATTATTTAATAACTGTACGTTGTCCTGCAGTCCTCCGGCCGCTAACAAAAAAATACGGCCCACCGCGTCAAAGTGGAAGGAATGTGAGGGACATCCTCTCGAGCGTCCGATTACAATTTCCGAACCGGCGCACCAAGCTCGGTCTCGGACGCCGCCACCTGCACGTCAAGCTCGGTCGAAGCAAGGAGCTCCTACTCCTACGCGTTCTTCCGATGACGACGACGACGTGCCAATTGACCGGTCCTTCTGAGCCGCCTGTCCGTCCGCCCGGTTGCTCAATGTTGGTTTCTTTTGAGAACCACATTGCGTATAAAATATGGAAGAACCCGGTATGTACATGACGTTTGTAAGCTACCAGTTAGTATACTATATATATATGTATTTCATAATTGTTATGTTTTTCTGCTTTCGATATACAGAGGACATATCGTATCCTTAGGGCTGTGAGTCACGGGAAGAAAACCGTGTCCTGGCAGTTTAGAAGCTTATCGGAGGCCGTCCAGAGAAAAATTATACCGAGCGGCTTGCACAATTTGGCACAAAATGCCTATCGGACAATGGATAGTGCCCTCATATCCGCCTTTGTGGAGAGATGGCACCCGGAGACCAACACATTTCATCTTCCAGCAGGGGAGATGACCATTACACTTGACAACGTCTACCAGATACTGGAGCTGCCAGTGACCGGGCGCGTCATGACCAAAGAACATTACACCAATGAGAAATTCGTGAAATGGTACGAGAAGATCGTCATGTTTGTCTCAACTCACCTTGGAATTCAGGCTACCAGTTTTACAACTCTGCTAGGCTTCAAGAAGTCATATGGAATTCCTCTGTCATTTCTGGTGGACCACTTCATGGATATGGAGGTGGATGACGATGACGATGATATGGTCGATGCGGTGGCCCGTGCGTACATATTGTTCGTCCTAGGAACGGTCGACATTCCGGACAAGTCCGGAACGTCGATACATGCTAGGTACATACTCAATTTATCTGAAGTGGATGACTTCATTGATATATCCTGGGGAAGCGGTATCCTAGCCAATCTTTACCGCGAGCTCGGCATCGCATCCCGTGTCGGGACTAAGACAATGGCCGGCTGTCAGACTCTGCTACATATAAGAAAACTTCTAACAATTTAATCTTGTATACTTCATTTTGTTGTTTATTTTTTGACTATTCATTTATAAATTGAATATGCATGGATATACGAGCACTTTTCGATGTTCAGACGAGGTGACCTGAACCAAGAGTATGTTGAAAACCTTCCTAGAGTGTCTCGATGGAGGCTATCCCAGCTGGAAACAAAAATTGACAAACACTGGCTTCTATTTGTGAAGTACTAGACAATTTGGTGCCAAAAGAGGTACTAAATTTTGACTTACTTTTTTATGTTAATTTTGTTTTGTTAACTGTTTTTCTACATATTTTTTGGAATCCATATCGGGATTTACGTGAGCAGAATCGTGAGGTCCAACCAGTTTTTTTTATTTCATGGCATGATCACATGCTATGATATCACGGAGCCGTACATGTCCGATAGAGTACTTCGTCAGTTTGGCTTTGTGCAAATTGTGCCGAAGCGTACACTACGAATGTTGGAGCCTCCGTGCGGAACCCAACCTTTAAATTAAAAATTGGCAGATTTCGACTGGGTGACCGACTTTTACTCCGAGTGGCAACGACATGTACTTCGGGAATCTGAAAGACGATCGGTCACCCTGATGGCCGACTGCAGCGAGGACTACATACGGTACTTCCTGGGGTTCGGACATCCTAAGTTGTCGAACCCTACAAACCCGGGTCCCCGTGGCCGTCGGAGCAATTGGAGCTCTTCCTTCCAAAAATGTCTTGTATGCTGGGTTGGTGAGGATGGTGAGTTCCGTATTTATAATTAGACTGAGATTTTCATGTTGTAGACTTAATTCACTTATACTTTCATTTACAGTCTCAAAAGGTGAAGGAATTGACCCAGACACTCCGGAGAGGTTGCCAAAGTGACACTAGTGTCGCGGTCGCCAACGAGCTTGATCGCATCGATGACATGGTCAAGTTCTCCTTCATGAATAATAGGGAGTCTCGTTCAAAGGCCCGGCATGATATGTAGTTGGATGTGGAATGATCATTAGTTGGATGTAATCTGGATATTTTTGTAAAGATATTTTTGTTGTTTGAAACTTGAAGGATATATTTGTTGTTTGGAAACTTAAGTTGTTGGGCAGACTTTTGAAGGATATGTAGTTGACACTTATGTTGTTTTTTTGAAGTTGGATATTTTGTCTGATATGTAGTTGTGATTTATGTTATTATTATGTACTTGTTGGATATGTAGTTGTCTGATATGTAGTTGTTATTTACGTTTGGAAACTTAAGTTGTTGGCCAATTCCTGATATTCTTGATTTAGTATCGGGACTGCCTGTCATGCCCCAGAACCAGAATACTGGAGAGCGGGGGCGGACACAGCCAGCTACGTATATGAAGTGCAACCCACCTCGCTATACGGTCACGGTTGTCTAGATACATGAGGGTTTAACTACAAGCCATCAGTCTCTTATGGTCATGAACAAGCCTATTGTCTCAATCTCAAGCAAGTAATAGCAGTTACAAGATATCAGAGCACCAAATATACAATAGTAAGGCGTCCCATACGTTACATATTTGGATGATCATGAAGCTAGTCATATAAAATATGAAGACTAGCAAGAGTTCCAGTCATACATGATCACCCTAGGATTTGTTAATAATGCTACAGTCCGTAGGCAGACAGTAAGTAAAGTGCAATCGAGCTAACACGTGCTCGTCGGCTAAACGTCTCAAAAGAATATTTTTACAATAGAGTGGAAGAGCCAAAAATATTACCCACTCGTTGCCAGGGTTACGCTTGGTGGTCACCATCTGGCTGGAAGGTAGGGAGATCCTCTGGAGCCGCTCCGGTATCTGGCCACGCAAAACCAGCCGAGTCAGATCCCAGAAAGAGCAAGTGCCACAAAGGAGTCTTACTTAAGAATTAAAACCAGCAATTAGCACACGAACATAATTATATAATAAAAGACTGGAAATATGGAAAATTATGATGATATACGATAAGATAACCATGGGACTATTCAGATAACAAGTTACAACCCGTAAACCAAACAAGGACCGGGATTGTAACCCTTCATCTGAACGGAACTTGGTTTCCCACCATTTATCGATAAGGTAAACACACAAGCAATCAGGTCATGTAACAATCTTGTACATGATCAGGACAAGACTAGACTGGCTAGACCCCATCCAACATTCACGGCCAAGCAATAGGTACGGCTTGATACTTTAACTAACTAGGGTTATCACAAGCCTAGTTACTAGCAAGATGCAATAAGATTGTTCCAACAGCCACAAGCCCTGCAGACCATCCAGGTTATCCGGACGCAATTAGGGGTTGAGTTCATGTGGGTGCATCATCCAGGAAATACATGTACCCTTAAGTAGCTTGAAAGGTGCAACACATGACAGTGTGCTGGAAATGTGCCCTACTCGACGGCAGGCTACAAATCCCATGATGGGGCGCCCAGATAACGGGATTGCCTGTAGCTGGAAAATCTCTTCATGACTACTGGATTATTCTAGTTATTAGCCTTAGTCAGTTTAAGTAGGTACCCTTGACCGTGGTACTCAGGGATCCTTGACCTAGACATGATGGAAGACAGTACTGGTTCATTTGTACAAACACAATCGTCCACGGTGTCCAGGTTATTCATTCTTGTCATGTCATGCTAGTCGTCGTACAGCATTCAATAGTTCCATCATGCTTGCTTGTCATGTCATATCATGTCATGTCAGTTACTTGTTATACAATGCCGTGAACAATTATCATTCCAGTCATATCAATCAATTTGTGATTATAACAAAAGTGCAAGAACATAACAAGGCAACGGAGTACGCCAAAGGGCTCAAGACTCTACGCTAGCGAACCTCTACGCTAGGCCAAGGGGCCCCGAGCGTAAAAAGGCTCTACGCGGGCAAGAACAAGGCAATAGCTCTACGCGAGCAAGGCTACGCGTGAGCAAGACTCTACGCTAGCAAGCACTCTACGTGAGCGAGCACGCCACGCTAGCGGGACTCTACGCTAGCAAGCACTCTACGCGAGCGAGACTCGAACGAGGCTCTACGCTAGCGGGTGTAGCCCCGCGTAGTTCGAATGAACTCAGCGTAGAATAGGCTACGCTGGCACGCAATGCGTGAGCGTAAAGGACACTATGCAGGCACGTTAAAACGTGTGCGTAAAAGGGTAACACTACGCAGCACGTTAAAACATGTGCGTAAAAGGCTCGTCTTCTCTCCAAGGCCGACAAGCAGCCATGGGTCTCAAAACTCAAGGAACCCTATCTCGGCCAAGACTCGATGAAAGCCAACTTGCGCAAAATCGAAATTCCTACTACATGGAGTTCTCAACCTCCGGGAACAACCAAGTTGGAAGATCAAAAACCATGAAGATCAAAATGCTAAAACTTAGATCTACATGAAATGAGTCATGGAAATTAAAATGCTAAGTACTAAAGTGTCTTAGAATCTCGTGAGGAAGACAATGGAACAACAAAAATTGAGTTCCTCCATGAAGCAAGTTGCACTTGCCTAAGCTCTTGGTAGGTGGAGAGTGTTAATGGAGGAGAAAGAAGAGGAGTAAATGAAAAAAATGAAAGAAGAGAAGGGTTGGTGGCTTAATAAATGGGAATGGTGGTAGGTAGGGGTTTGCATGCTAACCCAAACCGAACCACCAACCCGAACCCAACCAAATCCGATGCATGCCAAGCCAAGATAAACCACACCAACCAGAAAATGCTAACTAACCCATGCCAAATGCAAAACCAAGGCTAGCCAGCCAGGACAAGTCAAAATACAGGTCCGAGATACGTATATGTATACCAAAAATGTATAACAAAAACCGAGGGTGACACTGCCAGCACCCTGGCAGTCCTAATTGAAACCCTCTGTGATGAGAGTTTCAAAATGAAACTCTCTGTCACAGAGAGTTTCAAATAGGACTGCCAGCACCCTGGCAGTCCTACTTAACTGTACGAGTGCAAGTAGGGTGGCAGTCCGATTTATAACTCTATGTGATGAGAGTTTGAAACTGAAACTCTCATCACAGAGTTTTATAAATAAGACTGCCACCCTCCTGGCAATCCTACACTTATGTAGGACTGCCAGGGTGCTGGCAGTCCTAATTGAAACTTGCTGTTACAGCAAGTATTAATTAGGACTGCCAGCACCCTGGCAGTCCTACATAAGTGTAGGACTGCCACCCCCTGGCAGTCCTACACTTAGGTGCTGGCAGTCCTAATTGATACTTGCTGTAACAGCAAGTTTCAATTAGGACTGCCAGCATCCTGGTAGTTCTCATTTTGTGTAGGACTGTCAGGGGGTGGCAGTCTTAATTGAAACTCTTTGTGATAGAGAGTTTCAAAACTCTCATCACAGAGACTTACAAATAGGACTGCCACCCCTGGCAGTCCTATATTCAATTAGGACTGCCAGGGTGCTGATAGTCCTAATCGATACTTGCTGTAACAGCAAGTTTCAATTAGGACTGCCAACACCATGGCAGTCCTAATTGAATGTAGGACTGCCAGGGGGTGGCAGTCCTGATACTGGATCGGATACTTTAACAAATTGTATATTTTACCACACATACTTGCACACAGGTAAACACATAACACAGATAGCACACAGATAAACACATATAAAACAGATAGCACACATGTAAACACGTATAACACAGATAGCACACAGGTAGACACATATAACACAGATAGCACACAGGTAAACACATATAACATACTGAACTTCATATTTCACTGTATACAAAATTTGTACTCCATATAGGTAAGTCCAATACGCAAAATTTACTGTATACAAAATTTACTCCATATGGATTAGTGGACTTCATATTTCACTGTATACAAAAGTGGTCCTCCGTATACAAAATGTCAAACTGTACATATATCCATACTCAGTCGATTTCGACGTCGTAGTGGTCAGCAGGTAAGTCTCTTGGCTCCTCAAACTTTAACAACTTCTTACAATAGTTGATCTGATCAACGAAAGGTGTGGTCCAAGCGATGACTTCGACCGGTGCTCTTTTGTACCAAACTGTTGAAGATTGAGGAATCAGAGAATGAGCGATCATCTTTAGTATAACGAAGTGATCTCCGATTAGACCTATAGTACATAGGTTAGAATATCCGTGGTCTGTCGGAGGAGCGCACATCAGAAAGAATGTATTGCTAATACCCGGCGAGATAAGTACGACAGGTATCATGTACCTATTAGCAAATAAATAGCCGGCAGACGAGACTGACATGTAATGGTCTTTTCCGATAACATTGTCGGTGCATGGGATACTTAACAACAAACTTACAACTGTTTCTTCGCTTAGGATGCGGGAGTAGAATGAAAGATGAGTCTCTAACTCCTCGTACAGCTTCTGCCTCACCCGTCTCCGTCCGTCTTTGTCATCATAACCAAGATGTCTTGCAAGCATATGAAATCCGCAATGGCCATCACCGGGGACATCGACAATAGACCAAATTTAACTGCGAAGCTCAGGTTAAAATTTGTCAATATACAACCTCGGTGTTTGTCTTGCAACGGTATCTTCTCTTGGGAGGTCCATTTTCTCTATTTATCGGCGAACGACAAGCTTGCCCTTCCGTGCAGGCGGAGGTTGCTGTAAGCTTCGTTCAACATGCTCAAAGGACGATGGATCTCTCTTAGTCGACTCCAGTCTTCTCTTCTGTGAACTAGTCAATCTTGTTTGAGGCCTGCCTTTAGGATTGAAAACAACGGACGGCCCATGCATTCTAGTAGTTACCGGACATGCAATTTCTTGGATTTTAAGATCAATGGACATCCGTTCCGCTCCTACTGAGGCACACCACCTTGCGTGGAGAATTTTCACTTGTGGAAAAGAGAAGAAATCATCGTCCGTCTTCACCAGGGGCATCATAGACAACTGCCTCCAACGTTGATCGACAGCATCTACTGGAATAGGAATGGATTCACGGCGATATTCATTAATCTGATGTACACAAGGGAGGCCCAGTGTATGTCGATATACACACCCGCAAATCTGTCACGCCCCAGAACCAGAACACTGGAGAGCGGGGGCAGACATAGCCAGCTACGTATAATGAAATGGGATCCACTCCACTATACGGTCACGGCTGTCTAGATATGTGAGGGTTTATCTACAATCCATCAGTCTCTTATGGTCAATAACAAGCCTAGTGTCTCAATCATAAGCAAGTAAGTAGATGTTACAAGATGTAAGATCACCAAATATACAATAGTAAGGCGTCCCAAACATTACATATTCAGCTGATCATGAAACTAGTCGTTATAAAATGTGAAGACTAGCGAGAGTTTCAGTCATACATGATCAACCCTAGGTTGCCAATCATGTTACAGCCCGTAGGCAGACAGTAAATAAAAATGTACACGAGCTAACACTTGCTCGGCGGCTAAACGCCTCAAAAGAATAATTTTACAATAGAGTGGGACAGCCAAAAATAACCCACTCGTTGCCAGGGTTCCCTCTAGTGGTCACCATGTGGCTGGAAGGTCGGTAGATCCTCTGGTGCTGCTCCGGTATCTGGCCATACAAAACCAGCTGGGTCAGACCCCAGAAAGAGCAAGTGCCACAAAGGATGGTTCACTTAGGAACTAAAACCAGCAATTAGCACAAGAATATAATTACATAAAAGATGGTAATAAATGGGCTTGATATTAAAAGAATAACAACAGTCATAATAGAGTACAAAGGAACCATTCAAGTAGCCAGGTCACAACCCTTAAACCAAACAAGGACCGGGGTTGTCACCCTTCGTCTGAATAGAAACCCGTCTCAATTACTATTGATAAGGTAAAATGTATCAAGCATGACAGGTGATATACGATGAGATAACCATAGGACTATTCAGATAACCAGGTTACAACCCGTAAACCAAACAAGGACCGGGGTTGTAACCCTTCGTCTGAACAGAACTTGGATTCTCCCACCATTTATCAGCAAGGTAATATAAGAAGACAGGTCATATAACAATCTTGTACAAGATCAAGATAAGACTAGACTCCATCCAATCATTCACGGCCAAGCAATAAGTACGGCTTGATACTTTAACTAACTAGGGTTATCACATGCCTAGTTACTAGCAAGATGCAATGAGAATTCTAAGTCCGGTTACCTGTTTGTTACTACCTGAGTAATTCCAGCAAGAAAAGAAAAATAGCATGATATAGCAGACACACTGTAGTAAGATACATGTGTCCTAAGGTACCACACTCGACGACGGGCTGGAATTACGCTCATCTCGACGGATAGCAACAAATTCCATGTATATATATATAAGGCCAGGATCAAAGGGGCAACAGGTAACTGGAAAATTTTCCATGAACTATTTGATCAATCTAGTCATTAACCTAGCCAGATTCAGTATGAATCCCTGACCGTAGTACTCAGGGATCATGCCCTAGACATGATGCAAGACACAACCGGATTAGTAGTTTATACAAGCAAAATCATCCACGGTGTCCAGGCCAATGAATTGATTTGTCAAGAGTGCGCCACGAAGGGCCACTATCATTATCATTATCATTATCACTTATCAAGAGTGCGCCACGACGGGCCACTATCATGCATTGTCAGGGTACTTGTCAAGAGTGCACCACTACGGGTCACTGTCGTGTCATGTATAGCAGGTCAAGTTATCAGGTCAAGTTATCATATCAGGAGTGCACCACGGCGGGCCACTATCAAGCAGGTCAGTTCTCGGTCATATCATGCCAGGTACAATTGTCATTTCAATCATGTCAATCAAATCGGGATTATCAAGTTCGGGACAAAAAGCGTAAGGATATAAAATGGGCGTAAAATATACAATAGGATAAGGTGAATGCTATAGGAACTTCAAGTTACACTGGGCGTTACAAGTACGGGTTAATAACGATCATTAAATAATAAAATACAAGCCAGGAAAAGAGCCATGCGACTCGAGCATAGGCGGCCAAGAATGACCTCATGCGGCCGAGGAGGGAGCAGCCCATGCGGCTGGAGGAGACTCGGGTCTAAGGGAATGCATGCGGCTTAGGGGAGTTCAGGGTCATGCAGCGGAGTATCATACGGCCAGAGGGAAGTAAGCTTCATGTGGCTGGGGGAAAGGAGTCCATGCGGGTCAGGGTTAAGAGACCATGCGGCTCGGAACAAGAGCAGCTCATGCGGCTAACGGAGAAGCTGTGCGTATGCAGCAGGCCATCAATCAGGTATATGCGGCCAGGAAGGGGGGAGGGGCGCATGTGACTAAGTCATAACATTCATGCGGCTGAGAAGTGGATTCTCATGCGGCTAGGAATGGACTGAGTTCCATGCGACTGAATGATCACGAGCATATGCGGCTGGAGAAGGATGAGCGTGCATGCGGCTGAGCCAGGAAGAGGGTCACGTACGGTTAACGGGGAAGGGTGGACCCTATGCGGTTGAGAATGGACTCAGCCTCATGCGGCTGGGGATGCGGGTGCATATGCGGCTAGATAAGTTCGGCTCTCATGCGGCTCAAAGTACTTCCAGTCATTCGGCTGAATAGAACACTTGCCGCATGAAATATTCATGCGGTCAAGTCAAGTACAGTTCATCTTCTCCAAAATTCCGAGAAGAAGAACACCATGAGAGCCAAGTT
>JANAVB010021197.1:3902575-3992575 GCA_029216955.1 Iris pallida
CACTATATAAACCGAACCAAAAAATTTATCCAGTAAGCTACCATGATATTTTGTTACTTTAAGTTACCCATTCTGTTAGGCCTTTCTATATAAGAATAAGTTGAGCTGTGGAGCATAAAAAGCTCAATAAAAGAATAACAATGTTTTTATGACCGACTCTCAACCTTACATCAACCCTCTATTTTGATGTTAAATTCCTAGCCAAGGTAGCTGGCATGAGAGGGTCATGCCATAAAACCTAAAAGGCCAGTTGACAGTTTACGGGTTTTTAGTTTAGTTAAACCTCCGTTAGGAACTTCAACATAATATAGCCATGCGATGCGACCTTAGGTGGATAGTATAAAGACTTCAAGGTTGACGCTGGCAGGAATTTTTCATAATGACTAGCAAAAGAAAGAGAATGTCATGGCAAGAATATCTGTGAATCATCAATGGAAATTACAAGAATATGTATCTCAGTTCTCTCGAAAAGTTGTCAAATATTAAGAAACTAAGGAAATTAGAAAAACCTAGTGGATCTTATATAGCCTCTAACATTGCCACTTTGAAAGCAGATTCAAAGTCTAACCCTAACCACCTAGAAAAGACCCAAATAAAATATCCAAAATCAGTTGGAATTAAGCATAGATTAAAAAACTGAATTGTCAGGTTGATATCAAATAATGCTGGACAACTGCTTCAATTGTATACTTGTACCGTGTCCAGACCCCTCTTTCTTAGTTTAAAACTGGCCAATGTTCTTGAAGAGCTGGTAGTCTTCTTGGTATATCGTCACTTGTCCTCCCATAATGTTTCATTTCTTCCAGCAATGATTGTGGTTTTGAAACACCAGTCTTGTCTCTGAGGAGCTATGTAGATAAATCGCCCCTCGACTGCCTCCTTTAAATGCTTCTGTTGTGTATGAAAGCGTCCTCAGTGTCTTCTGCTAGTGAATTGTGATCATTTATCTTCTTGTCAAGCTCGAGGATTCCTTGATAGATATTTTTCCTTGTGAACAGCAAAGCATCTCGATCATATGACCATGGGGTCCAGCAATAAGAAGATGAATCCAAGTTCTCTTTGTCAATTCTGTACACTTTGGATGGACTGAACTTTATAGTGATCTATTATATTATTGCATTCAAAGCAGCATCTAGTTATGTTTTAAGTAGCTCTCTATAACTTCCCATCTCTTACAGTTGTATGGAGGAATATGATTTTGATCCTCATTGGTTATAGTTTCTGTGACATAAATTGCAAGTGTCTGGATGCATTATTCAGATCTATTCTTTCCTGAATGGAATATGGACCTAGTGAATGGAGATAATTAGGAGGCCTGCGTATCATATTGATTCTGATGATTGTATTGTATTGTTGGTTGAGGATCGTAGACCCATCCTTTCTAGGTACACTTAGTGTATGCTTTGCCACTCTGACAGCTAGGTATTGCATGTTCATTTCTAGCTGATGACATTGACTAGGCGATCTCGCTTTATGATTTGCAATTCAATTTATCATTTTGTATGCTTGAAATAACTTTTATACTGATTTACATAACTGAATGTTTACTATGGTGATTTCAAATACTTTGTTGAACCTTACATTAATGAATTGTTACTTGGTGAGCATATGATTGCACAACTTTAGCTGCCAAATAATTATCAGAACCTTTCTCTGTAATCGTATAACTATCAAAAACAGATTTTAAGTGAGAAAACTCTGAATGAATGAGGTGCACACTGTATTGACCTTTACAGGTGCTATTGCATCTTACATGAAGAGAACATTCTGGGGGCCATATTCAGCTTATGGAAGGAATTGAAGAAAGCCGAATCCTGGGAAGAAGTTGAAGAGGCTGTTTGGGGAGAGCTGAATCGTTACCAATGCTTTGGCTGAAGGAATTTGAAACAGCTATATTATGGAGGAATACAAAAACCTTCTTGTTTGGTGAGTTTACCGTATATTCCATTTCATTATGCATCATTTCCGACATTCATCAAACCATTGGAAGTTTGATGAGATATTCCTTGTTATTCAAAAGTTATAATATTGAAACTAGCTACTAATCATTAATCTCTTTCATAATTCATTGAAAAGTTCACTTGATGACTAATGAGATCCATTCTTTATCCAACTTACTCATGATTATTGTATAATTGCCAAGTTAGTTGCAACCTTTGGCAAGTATCAGACTGTCATGTATCAGACATTAGGGTATGATTGGAAGCTTTTGTTCTGTTATAGCATAGAAGGTGGCCACGCCACGCCATGCCACCTTCTATGCTGTCGCTCCATTGTGGGACGCGGCTTATATCCGTGTCGAGAATGGACGAAATATCCCCTATTTATAGAAATTGTTCGGGTTGTGTTGAGGGTATTTTTGTCATTTTATGTGATAAATGACCAAAATTGTCACGTCTGCTACTGAAAAACCATAAATAATAATTAAATCAATAAATAGGATTATAAAGTGATAATGGATAATTAAGTTGATTGTGATTATTCGGGACACCGGTCGACGAACGAACCTAACCTTCTTAACTCTAGTAATTATTTTAGAACTGAAACCTATATTATAAGATGCAAAACTCATTTAAATTGATCATGATAATTTTCTGAAGTTAATGCATATTTTTTTGATAATTAAAACTCTTTAAATTATTAATTAAGTTAATAACTATACTAGGTTGTTGGAATTTTAATTCAAAATCTGCACCATATATTGTGATAAAATTTGGTATACATATACCCCATATTGCGTACTGTTTTCCAGTTTTTTACGGTTTTTTTTTTCTATTTATATATTACTTTTAATAGGACTAAACTCATATTGCTAAATTAAGAAACTGTTGAAATTGTTTAAATAAATATGAATAGGGATTTGATTAGGATCAAATCTTACCACAAAATGATTCTGATTTAAAGCCTAATAAAATCAACCCTCTACTAAATATAGGACATAAAGCATATCTAAAACCCTAGTTGAAGTGCTCTTAAAATTGTGCAAGCCAGAAGAAGAAATTTTATCATGTTTCTCATTTTTGCTCTTGACTAGGACAACCGCTATTTAGCGTTGTTTCTTCGCTTACCGGTTTCTAAATTATACGGTACATCCCTAAACCCTCTGATAACCTGGAGTAATTAATTTAAAATCCTGATATGTTGATTGTTTCATTTAGAATCCAATAGATTTATTATTAGTAATTGATGAACCCTATTTAAATTATATTGTGTTGCATGCGACTCAAATTACGTCTTGATGTGATGTTATCAGGGGCGGATCTACATGGGCAGCACTGGGGCTGGGCCCCCAGTGAAATCACTAGCAGCCCATAAGATGGGCTGTCCCGGGCTGTAGCCCGGGCTACAAAACTAAATATAAAGATGTACTAGCAGTCAACAGATGTAACACATAGCTTAATCGGTTGAGTTGTTTGCTATTTGTGTTGGTGATCCAGGTTCGAATCCTCTAGTTGTAGTTTTGTTAAAAAAAAATTTGAAGCCAATAAGCTATTGGTTTAGTTTTTTTTGAAGTCGATAAGCTGTCAAAATGTAATATTTTATCGTATGAAAATAGTACTATTTAATATAATATAATATTATTATATCTTAAAAAAATATTTGGGGGGGCGTTGTTTTTGAACTTCCTTATGAATGCCCCTAGTGGATTGTAATTCTGGATCCGCCACTGGATGTTATCGTGGATGATTGGACGTCGTGGATTATTTGTATGTTTGTTATAATTGAACGATGAACGCATAAAAAGCAAAGTAGAGTTTGTTACGACCATTTTATTAGCTACAGTTCCATTATTAGCTGCGGTTCCAGGAATCGACAACAAACAGTACAATTATATAACAAATTTGTTGTAATTCTATCATATTATAGAGTAAATATACGTTCATTATTGATTATCATTGCTTATATTGGTGAATTAATCCATGTCACATATGTGAGTGTATTCAAACCTTGTTATCATTTATAGTAGGCTTAATTGCTAATTGCTACCCTCAACTATCACACTTTTTCAAGTTGATACCATAAACTTTTTTTTGTAACAACTTGATACCCGGATATTATTTTGGACAAAAATGCCCCTAATCCTAACCCTCCTTCCCCCCCTGCTAGCTCCGGCCGCCCACCCGCCTGCTGGCTCCCCTCCCCGCTGGCTTCAGGCCATCCCCACCCCCCCCCCCCCCCCCCCTCTCGCTCCGGCCGCCCGTCCGCTCCGTCTCTCCCTAGGGCGTGGCAGCGCGGGAGGAGGGGGGTGGGGAGGGGGGTGGGCGGGGGGGAGGCGGGGCAGGGGGTGGCCGGAAGCGAGGGGGGGGGGGAGGGGGGGGGGGGGGGGGGGGGGGCCGGGAGGAGGAGGGGGGGGGGGGGGGGGGGGGGGAGGGTGGGGGGGAGGGGGGGGGGGGGGGGGGGGAGCTAGCAGGGGGGGGGGGGGGGGGGGGGGGGGGGGGATGACCGGAGTGGGGGGGGGTGGAGGGAGGGAAGGGATAAGGGCATTTTGGGGTTTTTTAAAATGTAGGTATTAAGTTGAAAAAAAAATATAGTTGAGGTATCAATCTGTTACGAAAAAAAGTTTAGGGTATCAACTTGAAAAAGTGTGATAGTTGAGGGTAGCAATTAGCAATTAAGCCTTTATAGTATTCTAGCATTGTTAATGGTTTACCATGATCTAGTAGCCTTTATTCTAGTTGTATATGGGCATGCATTCACGTATTATGTATGTTCATCCTAACTGTCCACGCGTGTGAAAGTTGTTCTCTAAAACTCAAGAGATGAACACATAGTATCTCTTAATATATTGCCCAATGATATCATTTTACATGTTATTGCTTTTTGTTCTACTATCTTTTACTTGTGGTTGTTTACTTGCATATATATTTAAAAAAGACTTGTAGTATTGTATTTGCTATGTTGTACTTTGTTCTGTCTTAACTGGACAAATCCATACAACTATAGATGACGAGCAGTAACATTATCATTGCAGACCTTACGATGGAGATGGTGGTACCACCAATGGGACATACCATGCAGTTGACACTTTTGTTGGAGATTCTTAGACTTTGCTAGAAGCAACATTTATTCTCATTCGATGTACTTTTTTTTTTTCCCAGTTTAGTCTATTTTATTTAGCGGGTTTGTTCTGATTGCTAGACTTTGTTATAGTTTTATTTGTCAATTTGTTGGAGACTATAAGTGAAGTCGGTTCTGACATACTATTGGATTGTTGAATATCAAGAACTACGTAGATTATTCTTTGTTCTTGTTAGTTTATTGTATGTCATCTATTATTCATATGATTACGTTTTTGTGGATGCTTAGTTTTAACTTACCATGTGGTATTCAATGGGTGTTGGATCATATGTCTATGATATAGACAACCTACTACATCAATTGATGGGCATCTTAGGAGGGAATCCTATGGAACAATGTAGGTTGGGCGCATCACTCTCTTCCAATAAGTGGGAGCGGGCAGGGCAGGCCGGACGACGGCCCAGGACCAGACGAAAGGGGCCACCGGCATGGATCTATCTAAAATATAACTAGTATGTATCGTGTGTCATTCTTAACAAAAGCATATTGTGGGGTAGTGATTATAATGTTAGACCTCTACTTTAGAGGTCCATGGTTCCAATTTTGCTGGCAACAAATTTTGGTCATATTTTTTTTTTACATTATGAATAGGGCTCATTTTGAAAGTTTTGCTTCGAACCTCAAATAGCTCAGGGCGGCCCTGGGAGCGGGTCATGACGCCTCTCGCTCCCAAAATACAGAACATGTTGGGCACATGACACTGCCAGCTATGCACTACGTGAACTCCAATTAACATAATACATACAAGCTTTAAGATAGTTGGTTTCATCTAGCATGTGATATCTTAGGGTCGATTGTACAATTATACATCTCAACCCACAAGAAGTATGAAACTAAAGGTAGACAAAATAAAAAAGAGTTTACAGTCTAAAAAATGGCTAGATCCAATATTAGAGTGTTGGATGCTCGGGATCTCTGCAACGACATCCTCCTGAAGATACTCCTCATGTAGTCCTTCGGGTGCTGGTTTTTACCTAAGCATATCAACGAGTTAGCATTTATGCTGGCAGTTCACTAGTACCTAAAGGGAGCGCTTTCCCGTATACAAAATTATGCAAGTACATAGATGTATAAACTTACTAATATGATACTAAGTATGAAGATACATACACAATGAGCAAGTATGAAAGAACATACCAAAGCATGAAGTAAATCGAAGCTACAATCGGACCAAAAATACAAATACGTTGATACTCAATGAAGATACATACTAGGCATGTCTAAGTCGTGGATACATAGTCATATAGTCTTGGATACATATGTATCGTGCCATCCAAACTCATAGTCGTATAGTATGGATACATGTGTATATTGCCATCTACATCGTAGTCAAAGAATGTTGATATTTATCTATCAATCATATCCCCAAGCCTTGATTTGTCATGTACTTGCATAACACACCTACTTGGTATGTAATGGCATAACTTGATACATGTCAATCCTGTACACTAACTAGGCTTAATATGTACTTTACGTGTTCTAGGTGTGTTTAATGTCATAATCCCATAGAAAATTCATACAAGACAGATTATGAAGAATAAATATAAGAGTATTCAATCTAGTTTGTTGTCACGCTACAAGGTAGCACCGTAGCATTAAGGAAGTACTAGAAAATATTGTGATGATCTGTTTTTTAGTGTTCAACGTGTCCGTGACCATAAATAATGTCCAAGGATCAAGTTTATTTAAAACAGAGCAAAATTCTATATAACATGAGCTGAAAATGCAAACTTAGGACAATTATAAATTCGTCCGAACTTTCGATCTTGTTGGGACGAATTTTATGTAGAAATTTTGCCATTTTGAGGTCCAAATCGATTTCTGTCACGCCCCAGAACCAGAATACTGGAGAGCGGGGGGCAGACATAGCCAGCTACGTATAATGAAAGGAATCCATCTCACCATACGGTCACGGCTGTCTAGATATGTGAGGGTTTATCTACAAGCCATCAGTCTCTTAAGGTCATGAATTATCCTATTGTCTCAATCTCAACCAACTAAAATAATCACAAGATATCAGATCACCAAATATACAATTGTAAGGCGTCCCAAACATTACATATCCAGATGATCATGAAGCTAGTCGTACAAAATGTAAGGACTAGCAAGAGTTAAGTCATACATGATCAACCTCGAGTTGCCAATCATGTTACAGCCCGTAGGCAGACAGTAAGTAAAGTGCATCGAGCTAACAGGTGCTCGTCGGCTAAATGCCTCAAAAGAATAATTTTACAATAGAGTGAGCGAAACAAAATAGAAAATCACTCGTTGCCCGGGATTCCGTCTAGTGGTCACCATCGGGCTGGAAGACAGATAGATCCTTTGCTGCCGCTCCGGTATCTGGCCATACAAAACCAGCTGGGTCAGACCCCAGAAAGAGCAAGTGCCACAAAGGAGGCCACGAATTAAGAACAAAAAACCAGCAATTAGCACAATAATATAATTACATAATAAAAGGCAGAAGTTAAAGAAAAGCATGATGGGTAATTATAAAAGACAATCTTGCATAGAATCACTGAAAGATAGGACATATGGAAAAGCATGACAGGATGATATACGATGAGATGACCATGGGACTATTCAGATAGCTAGGTTACAACCCGTAAACCAAACAAGGACCGGGGTTGTAACCCTTCGTCTGAACGAACTTGGTTTCTCTCACCATTTATCGGCAAGATAAATATAAGAAATCAGGTCAAGTAACACTCTGGAGTGACAATCATTATAGTGACAATCTGGAGTGACAATCATTATAGTGACAATCTGGAGTGACAATTGGAGTGAAAATCTGGAGTGACAATCTTTCTATCATTCTGGTACAATCTTACAATCATCATTTCTAGACAATACTATACTGGACTAGATCCATCCAAGCAATCACGGCCAACCATTGCCTACGGCTTTCTACATTAACTAACTAGGGTTATCACAATCCTAGTTACTAGCAAGATGCAATGAGATGCTCCAAGTAGTCACAGGCCCTGCAGCTATCCAGGTTATCCAGGCAATCATTATAGTGATAATCTGGAGAGTACAATGCATTATAGTGACAATAGAGTTCAATTATTTAAGTGACAATGGTGGGTGCCCCACATAACAGTGGGCTGGAAATGTGCCCTACTCGTCGGCAGGCTACAAGTCCAATCATTTGCGGCCGGGATAACGGGATCGCCTTGTAACTGGGGAATATCTCTTCATGACTAGTGAATTATACTAATTATTAACCTTAGTCCAATTCAGTAGGTATCCTGACCGTAGTACTCAGGAGTCCCCTCCTAGACATGATGCAAGACATGACTGGATTATTTGTACAAGCACAATCACCCACGTGTCAGGATTAATTATACAGGTCATGCATGTCAGGTAGCCGTCGCAACAGCTATTCAAGATATATCAGGTCAAGTTATCATATCAAGTGTACTAGTCAGGAGTGCGCCACGACGGGTCACAGTCAGGTTGGTCATGTCAGGAGTGCACCACTACGGGTCACTGTTGTGTTATGCTAGTTCCTTGCCATATCAAGCCATGTACAATAGTCATTCCAAACATATTAAGTAAAATCAAGTTCATGACAAAAGGCGTAAGGATATAAAATGGGCATAAAATCTAATAAATATCAATATACAGGGCTATAGAAGATCCAGGCTTAAGGAAAATAAAACCAAATCTCCATAATTGGACAGATTGCGTAAGGGTCCCTGGGGTCGGGTTGCGCAGGAGTCAAGTGCGCCAGGAGCCAACTGCGCAAGGGTGAGCTGCGCAGGGTACTGCGCAGGGGTGGATAGCGCAGCAGATGGATTGCGCTGGATCAGGTTGCAGGAATAGATGCACAGGGTCAGATTGTGCAGGGACGGACTGCGCATGGATGGATTGCGCAGAAGTGGACTGCGCATGAGCAGACTGCGCAAGAATCCATGCGCACTCGGGTTGAGCGCAGTTCGCCAAGGGGCAAGCTGCGCGGTCGACGCTGCACTAAAGAGCGCTGGCCGAGGGGGATGCGCAATCCAGCACTGCGCTAAAGAGCGCAGGCTGCTGTCTTCTTCTCCAGGCCGAGAAGAAGACTCCAAGAACTCCAAAGTTCAAAACTTCATAACTTGATCAAATCAAAACGAAATTTAGATTTTTAAAGCTCTAACTTGAGTAAAATTGAATTCTCTTCCATATGGAAGCATCAAAACAAACTAAAATCCAAGTTAAATAGATCAAAATCATACAAATCCAAAATAGTAAAAACCTAGATCTAGAACAATGGAAACTCCAAATCACAAAATGTCAAGTTCTAATGTTAATCTCCATAGCCTAATCTAGCTAATAACAAATAAAAATGGTTCTCATGTGGTGCAAGGTGCACTTGCCTATAGGTGATGGTGTTGTGTAGAGGAAGGGAAGAAGAATAAATAAAAAAATAATGAGGAGAGAGAAAGGTTGGTGGGTTTTAATGAGGGTGGTTGTGATGAATGGAGGTGAAGAATAGGCTAAGGTGTTCCACTCATGATAAACCAAACCAAACCAAACCCTCTCCACAAAATAAACCAAGCCATGGTCCAAAACCCATTTACGAGAAACCAAATCCACAAATCGAGAAAATAAAATACGTGCCAAAATCAAATTACGAGTACAAATACGAAATACAGGAAATACGAAAATGAGGGTGACAATTTCTTTTCACTTCCAACAAATACATGGATCTAGTGTTTACGTGTGTTATGTGTTTTTACATGACAATGTGTGAGACTTGTCTCACAGTATCGGTATTTATATACGGATACGTATTTTGTACTGTATTTCATATTTTCTTGGTTTTCGAAACGCTTTAAAAAAATTAACTTATAGATTTTTTCTTGACCGGCATACCGCCAGTATACCAGTGTATACCTACGGCATGTCTGTCACTCCCATTTTTGGTTATACGTATTTTCAGTATACGTGTACGAGATTCTGACATTTGTCAGGTGACCCATGTTTTGACTTTCTTTCTTAGCCTTGACTTGGTTTATTTTGGATTGGTTTGAACTTAGCATGGCTTGGTTTGGGTTGGTTTAGATGAGAATGGTTTTGTATAAAAACCAACTTCTCTCTCTCTTCATTACTTCATTTATTTCTTCATCTTCTTCTTCATTTACTCCTCCCCCAACCCTAGGCAAGTACATCTTGCCAAATCTTGAATATTATTATTTTGCCATTTTGTTTGTTCCATTGTCTTCCTTGCTTGATTTTAAGCCTCTTTAGAATTTGAAAATTTTGGTTTTGATGGTTACATTTTTGTAGATCTAAGTTTATAGTTTTTTTTATTTTTGGTTTTGATCTTTTAAATTTTGTTATTTTCGAAAACACTTGTTCCATGTTGTAGAGAATTCAATTTCATTCAGTTTAGACCTTTATTTTGCCTAATTTCGAGTCCTTTAGCCCAAGTTATGGACATTGGAAGTTTCTAAAACTCCATGGCCAAAAGATTGCTGGTAGGGATGACACCTCGCGCTCCTCGTGCGCACCTCGTACCTTTTGGTCCGCCAGCACCTCGCGCACCTTTTGGTCCGCGCACCTCGTGCACCTTGCACCTCGCGCACCTCATGCATCTTACCTCGTGTACCTTGCACCTCGAACGCCTTGCACCTTGCGCCATGCGCCTTTTGTCCGTGCGAATCACTCTAAATGATATGTTGTCCGTTTAAGCTATTTTGTAGATAGAATCTTGTAAAACTCAAAATATGAAAGTTGTAGATCTTTGTCTTGGTTTCAAGAATATTCACGTTTCACCTTAATTGGAGTTCATATGTGACTGATGATTTCAATCATAGTTGATCTTTTGGCAATATTTTCTGTACTTGGCAATATTTGATGTTTCTTAAAAAAATAATTTCTTAACATGATTAGATGATTTTGTACTGTACGAGAATAATTGTACCCCCTTATATTCTTAACACTAGTACAGATTCAATTATTTTTATGTCAAGTAGTTACTTTTATTTATTCCTTATCCCATGCCATGATATGTCTTTTACCTAATTCTTTCTACATGCGATCATTATTGTCATGTTTGCTTATTCTTAGATAGTGGCCTATCGGGGTGCACTCATGATTTATGTCTTTTTTTGCTTAATCTAGATAGTGGTCCGTCGTGGCGCACTTATGATACATGTCTTTTTTACTTACTAGATAGTGGTCCGTTGTGGCGCACTCATGTTACATGTCTTCTTTGCTTACTAGATAGTGATCCGTCGTGGTGCACTCTTGTACATGTCTTTTCTTGCTTACATGATAGTGGTCTGTCATGACGCACTCCCTATTTTCTCTATAGTAGCTCGTCGTAGCGCACCTCTAGCTTCCAGCTTATTATATTTTCTTGTTGTGGCTTGATATAGTGCACTTTCTTGTATGGTCAAGTCTTGCATATCATGTCTAGAATGGATTCTGTGGAATGCCACACCCAGAATCTAACAAAAAATGTTAAGGACTAAACAACTAGCTTGATTATCTAGATATTGGAGGGAAGAATTTTCTAGTTACCTGCAAGCCCGTTGTCCTGGCCCCAACCTAAATATTTGGAGCTATCTGTCATGATGAGCACACTTCCAGCGCACCGTCGAGTTTGCACCTTTTATATTTTAGGGTACATTTGTCTCCTGGGCGATGTACCCACTATTAGATCTTAGGATACATTTATCTTCCGGACGATGTGTCCACCATTACCTTCTTTTCTTTTGGCCTGGATAAGTCGAGTAGTCTGCAGGACAGGTAACTGGATTGATTTCTCAAAAGTGCATCTTGTTTGTAATTAGGATTGTGATAACCCTAGTTCGCTAATGTATAAAGCCGTACTCATTGTTTGGCCGTGATTGTTGTATGGAGTCCAGTCTAGTCTAGTTTTGTCTAGGCAGTGTCCGTATGTTTAATTCAGTACATTGTTGTTTGTTTTACTTTTGTCGATAAATGATTAAGGGCTAAGTTCTGCTCAGGAGAAGGGTTACAACCCCGGTCCTTATTTGGTTTACGGATTGTAACCTAGGTTCCGGATTAGTTCCCAAGTCATCTAGTCATTTGTCGTCCTATTCAGTACTCACACACCATACATATTTTTATGCTATACATTGATTAGAGACGAAGTTCTGTTCAGGAGAAGGGTTACAACCCCGGTCCTTGTTTGGTTTACGGGTTGTAACTTGAGTTCCGGAATAGTTCCTAAGTCATCTTATCATTGTCGTTCTATATAGTTCTCACATGCTCCATGTCCCAGTTATCTCATATGCTCACATGTACCATTTCTCTTACATCCTCACATGTTCAGTTTATCTCACATGTTCTTTTATCTTACATGTCCACAGTTTATATTATGTCACATGTTATTTATCCTATGCTCCAGGTTGCTTTGCTTATTGTCTTTTTCATTCTCGAGATGAGTGCATTGGTAGTGCACGAGTCTCGATCAGCATTTGCTTATTTTTGTCTATAACCGTTGCTATGTTAGTTATTGCTGGTTTTAGTTCATAAGTTGGCTTCCTTTGTGGTACTTGCTATTGGGGGTATGACTCCACTGGTTTTGTTTGGTCAGATCTGATAGAGAAGCCCAGAGGATCTTTCGCATCATTTACTCGACGGTAACCATCCGGAGGACCAGAGTACCATAGTAGATTTCTTATTTTCCCCACTTGTTATGTACATTATTCTTTTGTGGCGTTTAGCCTCCGAGTACGTGTTTAGCTTGTGTTTTGGATCTTGACATTTTGCCTACGGGCCTAAACATGATGTGCATATTCTAGACTATAACTAGAGCTTATTATGTACGACTATTACTCTTGCTAGTTCTTTACTTTGTCTTATAGCTTCATGATCATCAATGTATATATAGTTTGGGACGTTTTACTATTTTATGTCTGATGATCATACTTCTTGTACTTTGTATATTTGTCTGTGATTGAGATACCTAGGATTGCTTGACCTAGAATTGACTGTTGGCTTGTAGTAGTAACCCCATGTCTTGACAGCTTATACGTTATTTCAGAGTACTGGAGTACTTTGGTATTACGTAGCTGGTGTCACATCCATTTTCTATTTAAGGGTATTTTGATAATTGTATTTTTTTGATTATTTTAATATATATTATTGGTGTTGTGATTTTAGCCTGTGATAGTATAGCCTTGGTGCAACCTAGCCTAGTGTCTCACCATGACTTAGTGACTTAGTTAGCATGGTTAGTTAGTATTAATAAATCCTATTTTAGTTAGTTCAGGTTAGAAGCTAGTTAGCATGTTTGATTAGAGGCTAGTTAGAACCCTTTTTAATTAATGATTTTTTTTAATCATAGAAAGAAGCCCAAGCCCAACTATCATGAAACCCTAGCCCACCCATGTTGTGGCCGGCCAGGTTAGGTCAAGGGAGCCTATTTAATATCTCATATTGAGAATTCCTTCTCTTTTCTATTTTCTCTTCTCCTGGCAAAACCCTAGGTAAGTATTCTTCCTATTTCTTCATTTCTTTTCCTTTTAAACCCTAGTCTCTTGCATTAGGTTCTGATCTTTGTATATGAATTGTTGATGGTGAGAAAACTCAGAATTGAAGAGCATCGGAGTTTCGGAGACGCAAGAGGATCTTCACATTTGGAGCTTTCTATAGGAAATTCATCTCAATAGGTAATCTCTCCAAACCCTTTAATTTCATGAATTTTTCCCGTAGATGCATCCATCTAGGTGTCCCCTAGCTGTAGGATGAGTTTTATAGGAATTGATAGTGGTTTGGTGTCCGTATTGGACACGTATCAGTGTCTTTGTGAACGTGTTCGATAAAATGTCCAAAGGGATTTTTATTCGAAAATTTGAAATCTAATTGAATGATTTGTATATCTATACATGGCTTATGGTTTTGTGTTGTACTGGGGAAAATTTGCACTGTGTCCGTGTCCAAATTGGACACGAACCCGCTCGCACGCGAGCCGCGCGCGTGTCCTGCTGCTCGGGCACTATAGTGGACACGATAGGACACGTCGTGACCCTAAAATTGGTGGACACGTAGGGCACATCACTGACACGGAGCTGATCAAGTTTCGCAAGATTTCATCGAGTGGATCTTGAAAATCTCACGCGCACGGATTTGGCTGACACTGCGTGCACGCAAGAAATCGCGTCTGATACGCTTTCGGATCACTTAAAACGACACGTGTGGGTACTGCGCAGGGTGACACGTCACTAGTCCTAGACCCCCTCTAGGACTGTGCACGAGCTCGACTCGTCTCGAGCTCTGTGTCGAGTCCAAATCGACTTGACACGCACGCACGAGGAGTTCGTTGGGCTAATTCCTGATACTTACCCTTTTGTCTGTTTGGACACTTTGTGTCATGATTTTTGGACACGTAAGGACACTACTGGACACGTGGGGTATGTCCCTATGTCTGTGCACATGTATTCCTATTTGATTTGAGTTTACTTCTTTAATTTGTTTCAAATTGAATGTATCAATATCAATGAGTACATTCTCAGTTTTTTGATAGTTTTGAATTGGATGTTAAATTCGAATTTAATGATGGATTTACTGTTTTGAAAAGGTATTTGAGGTTTAGATATGGTTGATTTCAAGTTCACATTGTTTTCATTTCAAGTTAATTTGAATTTGTTTCATTTTGAGATGAGTTGGTTAAGTTTCGAACATTCATTTGAGGGTGGCCTTCAAATCTACTGATACTTGAAGTATCAGGATCCTTGGTGTTCGTTTATGATTTCAGACATTAGTTTTGAAATATTAACCCATAGTTACTTGGGTTGTTGATTCAGATTGATTTGATATTGCTTTCATTGTCGATTTCGGCTAAACATTGGGATTTTCTGTGAAGTTCAAGCACTGATACTGTCATTAGGGATACTTCAAGTTTTTTATAATGTTTCGAATGATTGCTACAAAGATTTGTTTGAAACTGTCTCAAGTTATAGTTTATATAAATTGAATCTCAGTTTTGGTTTAGTTCCTTCCCATTCTTATTTGATTCCCTGTTGAACTTCTCGGTTTGGGGAAATCTCCTTGCTCTCAGTTCGTTGAGAACTTATGTAAGGAAGATCTCAGTTTTCATGTAGGGGATATGTTTCCTTTTTCCAGTTTTCCTTTCTATTGCATTCCTTGTTTCAGTCTTCTTTTTCTTTCCTCTTGTTTCCTTTACAGTCCAATACTTCTTGTTTATTTGGATACTATGTGGTATCATATATGAGTATATATTTAGCCTTATGTGATTTTATACTAGCCTGGTAATATAGGCATATAGCCTACAAGTGTATGCCCTTATATATATATATATATATATATATATATATATATATATATATATATATATATATATATATATATATATATATATATATAAATATATATATATATATATATATATATATATATATATATATATATAAGTGTGTGTGTGTGTGTGCTAGTTTGGTTTGGCTCTATGATTGTGTTGAGTGCTAGCCTAGGCTTGGTTAGGCCTAGAATGACTTGTTAGACTAGGATTGGACCTAGTATGGCTTAGTTGACCTAGTTTGACTAGTGTAGTTGACTAGAGTTGACCAAAAGTTGACTTTAGTCTAGAATGACCAAAAATTCATATAGAATGCATTGTAAAGTTCAATATTACCATCCTGGACATGTTGTGACCTGTGTTGCTCTAAATAGGACTCAGATACTCCAGCTCAGACTCATATTCTCACCAGACAGCCAGGATATCAGACGAGTACATTCTCTGACCGTTTCATACTTGTTAGAAATTATATTCTTGTCATAGTTTAATTTACTTGATGCTGACACGACATTATCACGGATTAGTACTATATGAATCTTTACATGAGATGTTATCCTCCTCAAGTGCATCGAATACATCGTGTCATGTGCTTTTCACGAACATCATGTATTTTGTGGACTCTTATTATTCATGTATACTCATGTATGTACTCTCATGATCTCATGAGCTTCATGTATAAACTATCATGTACAATAACATAACATGTCTAGATCCTTGTGTATTGATTGGGACATGGGGGAGTAGAAATAGTCATGTGAACAATTCTAAAGTAGTGTAATCATGTACAAACTTTTTTGTGTAATCATGTGCAAATCAAGCCGTTCACATGTCTATCTTGTACTCTAAATCACATAGTCACTTATAGTTCTCTATTATCATATATAGATAGCTTTGTTATCAGTTTCTCTCTTTATTTTCATGCTTATTTCTTACAGCATTTCATGTATCTTAACCTATCACATGCTTTATATTTCTCGTCAAGATATGAACTGCGTGAGATATATTGTGCTCGTTTCTGTCTTGATTGGACTGTTGAAAATATTACAGGTGATGAGGAGGAGTTCTGTCCTACATATTATGTCACAAGCTTAGATGACACCGGTGACTTGGACCCTCAGGAGGATCCTACAGTTGCTGAGGACTTGCCTATTGTCTAGATTAGATCTCTAGACTAGTTTCCCATTAGTTGTCTTATTTCATGTACTTTCAGTTTCTGGATATTGTTGATGTTTGTATATTCAGATATTACTCTTATTTGTAGCTGGTTGGAGATTATTTCTTTTATCTTATCTTTACATCTTTTCTCTTTATTCCACCTTAGATGTTGTGATTGAGTTATACCTTTATATTGTCCTCCATTTGGAGTGTATATTATTGTACATGTATGGTTATTGCTAGATGATATGACCTAGGACAGCATTCTACCGCCGACACTGCGGCGTAGGCTGGACGTACCCACTTTTCGTACCCTTACACTGGGTGCGGGTTGTGACAGCTGGCTTGGTCCGTCCCTACTTACCAGTATTCTGGTTTTGGGGCGTGACACAGTGTGTCATGAAATCTTAGATTTGAGATAGAACTTTTGATAAATCATGAAATGATGTCATATTTCTTGTTTCTTTCAAATTAGCATATAGATTTTGTTTGAGAATCATCAAGGATAACTTGTAAAACATCCAAGACTTATAATCATGAACGCTACTTGTTATTTAACATATTTACGGTAGATTTAGGTTTAACAAGTGAATACAAGAAGAACAAAGAGGGATAAACTAGACTATTAAGTTAGATTTTTTTTTTCTAAGGGCACCACCATTTTTGCTAGGGGGCAACCCTTACTTGGGGGCAGCCCAAGGAGGTGGAGATTTTGCTAGGGGGCACCCACATTTGGCTAGGGACAACCCAACCCCCCTGTGAGACCCGTCTCACTGTATCGGTATTTTATACGGATACGTGTTTATTTGAGCCGTATTTCGTATTTATCGATTTGCGTGATATTTTAAAATTTTTCTAAGTATAGGATTTCATGACTTGGTTTAACTTGGATTTGGTTTTATTTGGTTCGGTTCCACTTTGACTTGGTTTGGTTTGGTTTCTCATGAGATGAGGTGTATGGTTTAGATTGAGTGGAGAGGAATGAATGGTGGAGATTACTTAAGCTTGTTATATAAGCCACTTTCCTCTCTCCCTCCTCATTCACCATCATTCATTTCTTTTCCACCAAACCCTAGCCATTAGAGAGAGGCAAGTACACCTTGCCGAATGTTGGATGATCTTAATTTCGTTTGTTCCATTCTCTTCCTTGTTATATTCTAAGCTTGTTTAGAACTTGGAGTTTTCCATTTTGATGGTTCAAATGTTGTAGATCTAGCTTTGAAGAGATTTCAGTTTTCATGGGTTTTGATCTATTTAATCTTGTTATTTCCGAGTTTTGATGGTTCTATGTTGTAGAGCATTTCATTCTGCTCCATTTTGACCCAAGAAAGTTCGGATTTGGACTCTGGATGAAAGATTCATGGAGCTTGGGAGCCATGGCTTGAGTGGTTCTTCTTCTCGGAAGAATGGAGAAGAAGAACAGTTCACAGCCACATGAACTTAGCCGCATAGCTCTTATGCGGCCAGTTATCCTTCCTAGCCGCATAAGCTTACTTCATGACTTGGCCGCATGGCCTATGCTGCAGGAACTTACTCCCAGCCGCATGAAGATTTGATCCATCCAGCCGCATGGACTTTTGATTCTCGGGCCGCATGACCCTGATTAGATCGAGCCGCATGGCATAGGACTTAAGACCAGCCGCATGGACTTCTACCCGAGCCGCATGGAGACCCGCCCCTTTCTGGCCGCATGGCCTTACGTGGGGCTGAGCCGCATGACCTACCCTGGCGGAGCCGCATGAGACTCCCGAGCCACATATACCTGTGCTTCCTAAGCCACATGAACATTTACATCCTGGCCGCATGACCCGCATTGGTCCAGCCGCATGAACCCCTCCCCCATGAGCCGTATTAGCCCCACGTGCTTCTTGATGCCGCATATACCTGTTTCCCCCGAGCCGCCTGAGAACCTTTCTCCCTAGTCGCATGAACCCGACTCCTGAGTCGCATATGTCCGAGCCGTGTGGCTCTTTCCTGGCTTATATTTTATTTTTATTATTAATTGCCCATGTCTTGTAACCTTTATTGTATATTTTTACGTCCATTTTATATCCTTACGCCTTTTGTCCTGAACTTGATAATCCCGATTTTGATTGACATGATTGAAATGACAATTGTACATGACATGGTGTGACAAGAAACTAGCATGACTTGATAGTGACCCTGAGCCGCAGGGCTCCTTCCTGTGCCTTGTCCAGCTATTTAATTATTGTTATTATTATTTCTCTATTGTTATTTAATCTTTACTGATGACTTGTGTCTTGTAACCCAGCATAACTTGAGTCTCCTGATTGAATGCTTGCACTATACTGTCCGGCACATGTACCCTACACACGACAGTGACCCTTAGTGGTGCACTCCTGATTAATGACCTGACATGACCTGATAGTGGCCCGTCGTGGCGCACTCTTGACCAGTAAACTTGACATGATAATGACATGATAGTGGCCTGTCGTGGCGCACTCCTGACAAGTAGACCTGACATGATATATCTTGATAAGCTGTTGCGACGGCTACCTGACATGATATGACCTGTATAAATAAATGGCCTGGACACCGTGGGTGATTATGTTTGTACAAATGAACCCGTCTTGTCTTGCATCATGTCTAGGGCATGGTCCCTGAGTACCACGGTCAGGGATTCATACTGAATCTGGCTAGGTTAATGACTAGATTGATCAAATAGTTCATGGAGAATTTCCCAGTTACCTGTTGCCCCTTTGGTCCCGGCCTTATATATATATATATATATACATGGGATTTGTTGCTATCCGTCGAGATGAGCGCACTTCCAGCCCGCCGTCGAGCGTGGTACCTTAGGACACATGTATCTTACTACAGTGTGTCTGCTATATCATGCTATCTTTTCCTTTTCTTGCTGGGATCACTCAGGTAGTAACAAACAGGTAACCGGACTTAGAATTCTTGCTGCATCTTGTTAGTAACTAGGCTTGTGATAACCCTAGCTAGTTAATGTAGAAAGTCGTAGGCAATGATTGGCCGTGAATGTTGGATGGAGTTCAGTCTGTCTAGTCTTGTCTTGATCTTGTACATGATTGTTATATGTCCTGATTTCTTATTTTATCTTGCCGATAAATGGTGGAAGAAACCAAGTTCTGTTCAGACGAAGGGTTACAACCCCGGTCCTTGTTTGGTTTACGGGTTGTAACCTGGTTATCTGAATAGTCCCATGGTTATCCCATCGTATATCACCTTTCCAGTCTAAGTCTTGTCTAGATCCAGTTCCTAATTGTTACAGGATAATGATTAAATTATTGTCACTCCAGATTGTTACTAGAGTATTGTACTCTTCATTGTCACTATTATTATTGTACTCTCTCTCACTGTCACTTAATGATTGCCACCTCTAGCAATAAATGATCAGATACCAAGTTCTGTTCAGGCGAAGGATTACAACCCCGGTCCTTGTTTGGTTTAAGGGTTGTAACCTGGCTTCCGGAACAGTACCTTCGTCCTCTCTTCGTATAATGCCTAGCTCTATTTATTTAACATGTTCTCCAGTTTACTTTATGCTCAATGATGCTTTACTTACTGTCTTCCTATGTTCGGGATAAGTGCATTGGTACTGCACGAATCTCGATCCTCCTTCACTTATTGCTTTCTCTTCTTGTTGAATGCTAATGATTGCTGGTTTTAAGTTCATAGTTCGGCCTCCTTTGTGGCACTTGCTATTTGGGGTCTGACCCCACTGGTTTTGCATGGCCAGGTTCTGATAAAAGAGCCCGAAGGATCTACCGCACCATCTACTCGACGGTGACCAGCGGGAGCACCAGAGTGCCTCAGTGGATTTCTTCTTCATTCTTCCACTGATATATAAATTCTCCTCTTGTAACGTTTAGCCCCGAGCACGTGTTTAGCTCGTGTTTTGGTATTTTCCTTGATATTGTAGCCTACGGGCATAAACATGATATGTGTATTCTAGACTATAGCTAGTCCTTATCATGTACGACAAATACTCTAGCTAGTCCTCAGTTCTGTGGTGCTGGCTTCATGATCAGTCATGTATATATGGTTCGGGACGCCTTACTATTGTATGTATGATGATCGTACTCTTTGCTCTTGTATAATTGCCTGTGATTGAGATACTTAGGATTGTTAAACCTTAGGACGGACTGATGGCTTGTAAAGTAACCCCCATGTCTTGATAGCTTATACGTAATTTCAGAGTATTAACGTACTTTGGGATTGCGTAGCTGGCTGTGTCCGCCTCCGTCCAGCATTCTGGTTCTGGGGCGTGACACCCCCAAACCCTTCATTCCTTCCCATAACCCATTCTACACTCTCTCTCCACCAAAAGAAAAAAAAAGAACTCTCCCTCTCCCAAAACCCTACTTTTTTCTCCTCCACCACTCCACTCCCAATTCCTCCACCAAGATTTCTTCAACAACATTCATAGATTCGAAGAGATGACACGCAAGTCGAAGCAACCAGAATCTAGGTACGTTCTTCCATAATTTTTTAAAGAATTTTGTACATTCTATTCAAAACCCTAGAATATTTTTAATTCTCTAAATTTTTTTGATAAATTAGGTTTATAATCTCTTTATGGTTCATGAAAGAAATTTTCGAACACGACAAACCCACATTTTTTCTTGAAATCCTAACCTTAGAAGACGACAAACGAGCATCTCGTTTTGGCCGTTCGGCTACAACAGTCGGGTTTGAATACAGTAGCACTGCCAGGACTGAGAGGACTGCCAGGACTGTGGCAGTCCTGCTTTACATTAGGACTGCCACAGGCTTGGCAGTCCTAATGTAATGAGATATGGGGGTAAAAATTGGAGGAGGGGGAGGATTGGTACTCTATGTTGCTCATATGGGGGGGGTGGGTAACTGTATGATGCTCATATGCGGAGGGGGGATAACTGCATGTCCTATTTCTGTTTCTATTATTTAATAACTGTACGTTGTCCTGCAGTCCTCCGGCCGCTAACAAAAAAATACGGCCCACCGCGTCAAAGTGGAAGGAATGTGAGGGACATCCTCTCGAGCGTCCGATTACAATTTCCGAACCGGCGCACCAAGCTCGGTCTCGGACGCCGCCACCTGCACGTCAAGCTCGGTCGAAGCAAGGAGCTCCTACTCCTACGCGTTCTTCCGATGACGACGACGACGTGCCAATTGACCGGTCCTTCTGAGCCGCCTGTCCGTCCGCCCGGTTGCTCAATGTTGGTTTCTTTTGAGAACCACATTGCGTATAAAATATGGAAGAACCCGGTATGTACATGACGTTTGTAAGCTACCAGTTTAGTATACTATATATATATGTATTTCATAATTGTTATGTTTTTCTGCTTTCGATATACAGAGGACATATCGTATCCTTAGGGCTGTGAGTCACGGGAAGAAAACCGTGTCCTGGCAGTTTAGAAGCTTATCGGAGGCCGTCCAGAGAAAAATTATACCGAGCGGCTTGCACAATTTGGCACAAAATGCCTATCGGACAATGGATAGTGCCCTCATATCCGCCTTTGTGGAGAGATGGCACCCGGAGACCAACACATTTCATCTTCCAGCAGGGGAGATGACCATTACACTTGACAACGTCTACCAGATACTGGAGCTGCCAGTGACCGGGCGCGTCATGACCAAAGAACATTACACCAATGAGAAATTCGTGAAATGGTACGAGAAGATCGTCATGTTTGTCTCAACTCACCTTGGAATTCAGGCTACCAGTTTTACAACTCTGCTAGGCTTCAAGAAGTCATATGGAATTCCTCTGTCATTTCTGGTGGACCACTTCATGGATATGGAGGTGGATGACGATGACGATGATATGGTCGATGCGGTGGCCCGTGCGTACATATTGTTCGTCCTAGGAACGGTCGACATTCCGGACAAGTCCGGAACGTCGATACATGCTAGGTACATACTCAATTTATCTGAAGTGGATGACTTCATTGATATATCCTGGGGAAGCGGTATCCTAGCCAATCTTTACCGCGAGCTCGGCATCGCATCCCGTGTCGGGACTAAGACAATGGCCGGCTGTCAGACTCTGCTACATATAAGAAAACTTCTAACAATTTAATCTTGTATACTTCATTTTGTTGTTTATTTTTTGACTATTCATTTATAAATTGAATATGCATGGATATACGAGCACTTTTCGATGTTCAGACGAGGTGACCTGAACCAAGAGTATGTTGAAAACCTTCCTAGAGTGTCTCGATGGAGGCTATCCCAGCTGGAAACAAAAAATTGACAAACACTGGCTTCTATTTGTGAAGTACTAGACAATTTGGTGCCAAAAGAGGTACTAAATTTTGACTTACTTTTTTATGTTAATTTTGTTTTGTTAACTGTTTTTCTACATATTTTTTGGAATCCATATCGGGATTTACGTGAGCAGAATCGTGAGGTCCAACCAGTTTTTTTATTTCATGGCATGATCACATGCTATGATATCACGGAGCCGTACATGTCCGATAGAGTACTTCGTCAGTTTGGCTTTGTGCAAATTGTGCCGAAGCGTACACTACGAATGTTGGAGCCTCCGTGCGGAACCCAACCTTTAAATTAAAAATTGGCAGATTTCGACTGGGTGACCGACTTTTACTCCGAGTGGCAACGACATGTACTTCGGGAATCTGAAAGACGATCGGTCACCCTGATGGCCGACTGCAGCGAGGACTACATACGGTACTTCCTGGGGTTCGGACATCCTAAGTTGTCGAACCCTACAAACCCGGGTCCCCGTGGCCGTCGGAGCAATTGGAGCTCTTCCTTCCAAAAATGTCTTGTATGCTGGGTTGGTGAGGATGGTGAGTTCCGTATTTATAATTAGACTGAGATTTTCATGTTGTAGACTTAATTCACTTATACTTTCATTTACAGTCTCAAAAGGTGAAGGAATTGACCCAGACACTCCGGAGAGGTTGCCAAAGTGACACTAGTGTCGCGGTCGCCAACGAGCTTGATCGCATCGATGACATGGTCAAGTTCTCCTTCATGAATAATAGGGAGTCTCGTTCAAAGGCCCGGCATGATATGT
Organism: Iris pallida; assembly: GCA_029216955.1. Lineage (NCBI taxonomy): Eukaryota > Viridiplantae > Streptophyta > Magnoliopsida > Asparagales > Iridaceae > Iris > Iris pallida. Next base: position 3,926,101 of record JANAVB010021197.1, read on the forward strand.
AGTTGGATGTGGAATGATCATTAGTTGGATGTAATCTGGATATTTTTGTAAAGATATTTTTGTTGTTTGAAACTTGAAGGATATATTTGTTGTTTGGAAACTTAAGTTGTTGGGCAGACTTTTGAAGGATATGTAGTTGACACTTATGTTGTTTTTTTGAAGTTGGATATTTTGTCTGATATGTAGTTGTGATTTATGTTATTATTTATGTACTTGTTGGATATGTAGTTGTCTGATATGTAGTTGTTATTTACGTTTGGAAACTTAAGTTGTTGGCCAATTCCTGATATTCTTGATTTAGTATCGGGACTGCCTGTCATGCCCCAGAACCAGAATACTGGAGAGCGGGGGCGGACACAGCCAGCTACGTATATTGAAGTGCAACCCACCTCGCTATACGGTCACGGTTGTCTAGATACATGAGGGTTTAACTACAAGCCATCAGTCTCTTATGGTCATGAACAAGCCTATTGTCTCAATCTCAAGCAAGTAATAGCAGTTACAAGATATCAGAGCACCAAATATACAATAGTAAGGCGTCCCATACGTTACATATTTGGATGATCATGAAGCTAGTCATATAAAATATGAAGACTAGCAAGAGTTCCAGTCATACATGATCAACCCTAGGATTTGTTAATAATGCTACAGTCCGTAGGCAGACAGTAAGTAAAGTGCAATCGAGCTAACACGTGCTCGTCGGCTAAACGTCTCAAAAGAATATTTTTACAATAGAGTGGAAGAGCCAAAAATATTACCCACTCGTTGCCAGGGTTACGCTTGGTGGTCACCATCTGGCTGGAAGGTAGGGAGATCCTCTGGAGCCGCTCCGGTATCTGGCCACGCAAAACCAGCCGAGTCAGATCCCAGAAAGAGCAAGTGCCACAAAGGAGTCTTACTTAAGAATTAAAACCAGCAATTAGCACACGAACATAATTATATAATAAAAGACTGGAAATATGGAAAATTATGATGATATACGATAAGATAACCATGGGACTATTCAGATAACCAAGTTACAACCCGTAAACCAAACAAGGACCGGGATTGTAACCCTTCATCTGAACGGAACTTGGTTTCCCACCATTTATCGATAAGGTAAACACACAAGCAATCAGGTCATGTAACAATCTTGTACATGATCAGGACAAGACTAGACTGGCTAGACCCCATCCAACATTCACGGCCAAGCAATAGGTACGGCTTGATACTTTAACTAACTAGGGTTATCACAAGCCTAGTTACTAGCAAGATGCAATAAGATTGTTCCAACAGCCACAAGCCCTGCAGACCATCCAGGTTATCCGGACGCAATTAGGGGTTGAGTTCATGTGGGTGCATCATCCAGGAAATACATGTACCCTTAAGTAGCTTGAAAGGTGCAACACATGACAGTGTGCTGGAAATGTGCCCTACTCGACGGCAGGCTACAAATCCCATGATGGGGCGCCCAGATAACGGGATTGCCTGTAGCTGGAAAATCTCTTCATGACTACTGGATTATTCTAGTTATTAGCCTTAGTCAGTTTAAGTAGGTACCCTTGACCGTGGTACTCAGGGATCCTTGACCTAGACATGATGGAAGACAGTACTGGTTCATTTGTACAAACACAATCGTCCACGGTGTCCAGGTTATTCATTCTTGTCATGTCATGCTAGTCGTCGTAACAGCATTCAATAGTTTCCATCATGCTTGCTTGTCATGTCATATCATGTCATGTCAGTTACTTGTTATACAATGCCGTGAACAATTATCATTCCAGTCATATCAATCAATTTGTGATTATAACAAAAGTGCAAGAACATAACAAGGCAACGGAGTACGCCAAAGGGCTCAAGACTCTACGCTAGCGAACCTCTACGCTAGGCCAAGGGGCCCCGAGCGTAAAAATGGCTCTACGCGGGCAAGAACAAGGCAAGATAGCTCTACGCGAGCAAGGCTACGCGTGAGCAAGACTCTACGCTAGCAAGCACTCTACGTGAGCGAGCACGCCACGCTAGCGGGACTCTACGCTAGCAAGCACTCTACGCGAGCGAGACTCGAACGAGGCTCTACGCTAGCGGGTGTAGCCCCTGCGTAGAGTTCGAATGAACTCAGCGTAGAATAGGCTACGCTGGCACGCAATGCGTGAGCGTAAAGGAGGACACTATGCAGGCACGTTAAAACGTGTGCGTAAAAGGGTAACACTACGCAGGCACGTTAAAACATGTGCGTAAAAGGCTCGTCTTCTCTCCAAGGCCGAGACAAGCAGCCATGGGTCTCAAAACTCAAGGAACCCTATCTCGGCCAAGACTCGATGAAAGCCAACTTGCGCAAAATCGAAATTCCTACTACATGGAGTTCTCAACCTCCGGGAACAACCAAGTTGGAAGATCAAAACCATGAAGATCAAAATGCTAAAACTTAGATCTACATGAAATGAGTCATGGAAATTAAAAATGCTAAGTACTAAAGTGTCTTAGAATCTCGTGAGGAAGACAATGGAACAACAAAAATTGAGTTCCTCCATGAAGCAAGTTGCACTTGCCTAAGCTCTTGGTAGGTGGAGAGTGTTAATGGAGGAAGAAGAAGAGGAGTAAATGAAAAATGAATGAAGAGAGAGAAGGGTTGGTGGCTTAATAAATGGGGAATGGTGGTAGGTAGGGGTTTGCATGCTAACCCAAACCGAACCCAACCAAGCCGAACCCAACCAAATCCGATGCATGCCAAGGCCAAGATAAACCACACCAACCAGAAAATGCTAACTAACCCATGCCAAATGCAAAACCCAAGGCTAGCCAGCCAGGACAAGTCAAAATACAGGTCCGAGATACGTATATGTATACCAAAAATATGTATAACAAAAACCGAGGGTGACACTGCCAGCACCCTGGCAGTCCTAATTGAAACCCTCTGTGATGAGAGTTTCAAAATGAAACTCTCTGTCACAGAGAGTTTCAAATAGGACTGCCAGCACCCTGGCAGTCCTACTTAACTGTACGAGTGCAAGTAGGGTGGCAGTCCGATTTATAACTCTATGTGATGAGAGTTTGAAACTGAAACTCTCATCACAGAGTTTTATAAATAAGACTGCCACCCTCCTGGCAATCCTACACTTATGTAGGACTGCCAGGGTGCTGGCAGTCCTAATTGAAACTTGCTGTTACAGCAAGTATTAATTAGGACTGCCAGCACCCTGGCAGTCCTACATAAGTGTAGGACTGCCACCCCCTGGCAGTCCTACACTTAGGTGCTGGCAGTCCTAATTGATACTTGCTGTAACAGCAAGTTTCAATTAGGACTGCCAGCATCCTGGTAGTTCTCATTTTGTGTAGGACTGTCAGGGGGTGGCAGTCTTAATTGAAACTCTTTGTGATAGAGAGTTTCAAAACTCTCATCACAGAGACTTACAAATAGGACTGCCACCCCTGGCAGTCCTATATTCAATTAGGACTGCCAGGGTGCTGATAGTCCTAATCGATACTTGCTGTAACAGCAAGTTTCAATTAGGACTGCCAACACCATGGCAGTCCTAATTGAATGTAGGACTGCCAGGGGGTGGCAGTCCTGATACTGGATCGGATACTTTAACAAATTGTATATTTTACCACACATACTTGCACACAGGTAAACACATAACACAGATAGCACACAGATAAACACATATAAAACAGATAGCACACATGTAAACACGTATAACACAGATAGCACACAGGTAGACACATATAACACAGATAGCACACAGGTAAACACATATAACATACTGAACTTCATATTTCACTGTATACAAAATTTGTACTCCATATAGGTAAGTCCAATACGCAAAATTTACTGTATACAAAATTTACTCCATATGGATTAGTGGACTTCATATTTCACTGTATACAAAAGTGGTCCTCCGTATACAAAATGTCAAACTGTACATATATCCATACTCAGTCGATTTCGACGTCGTAGTGGTCAGCAGGTAAGTCTCTTGGCTCCTCAAACTTTAACAACTTCTTACAATAGTTGATCTGATCAACGAAAGGTGTGGTCCAAGCGATGACTTCGACCGGTGCTCTTTTGTACCAAACTGTTGAAGATTGAGGAATCAGAGAATGAGCGATCATCTTTAGTATAACGAAGTGATCTCCGATTAGACCTATAGTACATAGGTTAGAATATCCGTGGTCTGTCGGAGGAGCGCACATCAGAAAGAATGTATTGCTAATACCCGGCGAGATAAGTACGACAGGTATCATGTACCTATTAGCAAATAAATAGCCGGCAGACGAGACTGACATGTAATGGTCTTTTCCGATAACATTGTCGGTGCATGGGATACTTAACAACAAACTTACAACTGTTTCTTCGCTTAGGATGCGGGAGTAGAATGAAAGATGAGTCTCTAACTCCTCGTACAGCTTCTGCCTCACCCGTCTCCGTCCGTCTTTGTCATCATAACCAAGATGTCTTGCAAGCATATGAAATCCGCAATGGCCATCACCGGGGACATCGACAATAGACCAAATTTAACTGCGAAGCTCAGGTTAAAATTTGTCAATATACAACCTCGGTGTTTGTCTTGCAACGGTATCTTCTCTTGGGAGGTCCATTTTCTCTATTTATCGGCGAACGACAAGCTTGCCCTTCCGTGCAGGCGGAGGTTGCTGTAAGCTTCGTTCAACATGCTCAAAGGACGATGGATCTCTCTTAGTCGACTCCAGTCTTCTCTTCTGTGAACTAGTCAATCTTGTTTGAGGCCTGCCTTTAGGATTGAAAACAACGGACGGCCCATGCATTCTAGTAGTTACCGGACATGCAATTTCTTGGATTTTAAGATCAATGGACATCCGTTCCGCTCCTACTGAGGCACACCACCTTGCGTGGAGAATTTTCACTTGTGGAAAAGAGAAGAAATCATCGTCCGTCTTCACCAGGGGCATCATAGACAACTGCCTCCAACGTTGATCGACAGCATCTACTGGAATAGGAATGGATTCACGGCGATATTCATTAATCTGATGTACACAAGGGAGGCCCAGTGTATGTCGATATACACACCCGCAAATCTGTCACGCCCCAGAACCAGAACACTGGAGAGCGGGGGCAGACATAGCCAGCTACGTATAATGAAATGGGATCCACTCCACTATACGGTCACGGCTGTCTAGATATGTGAGGGTTTATCTACAATCCATCAGTCTCTTATGGTCAATAACAAGCCTAGTGTCTCAATCATAAGCAAGTAAGTAGATGTTACAAGATGTAAGATCACCAAATATACAATAGTAAGGCGTCCCAAACATTACATATTCAGCTGATCATGAAACTAGTCGTTATAAAATGTGAAGACTAGCGAGAGTTTCAGTCATACATGATCAACCCTAGGTTGCCAATCATGTTACAGCCCGTAGGCAGACAGTAAATAAAAATGTACACGAGCTAACACTTGCTCGGCGGCTAAACGCCTCAAAAGAATAATTTTACAATAGAGTGGGACAGCCAAAAATAACCCACTCGTTGCCAGGGTTCCCTCTAGTGGTCACCATGTGGCTGGAAGGTCGGTAGATCCTCTGGTGCTGCTCCGGTATCTGGCCATACAAAACCAGCTGGGTCAGACCCCAGAAAGAGCAAGTGCCACAAAGGATGGTTCACTTAGGAACTAAAACCAGCAATTAGCACAAGAATATAATTACATAAAAGATGGTAATAAATGGGCTTGATATTAAAAGAATAACAACAGTCATAATAGAGTACAAAGGAACCATTCAAGTAGCCAGGTCACAACCCTTAAACCAAACAAGGACCGGGGTTGTCACCCTTCGTCTGAATAGAAACCCGTCTCAATTACTATTGATAAGGTAAAATGTATCAAGCATGACAGGTGATATACGATGAGATAACCATAGGACTATTCAGATAACCAGGTTACAACCCGTAAACCAAACAAGGACCGGGGTTGTAACCCTTCGTCTGAACAGAACTTGGATTCTCCCACCATTTATCAGCAAGGTAATATAAGAAGACAGGTCATATAACAATCTTGTACAAGATCAAGATAAGACTAGACTCCATCCAATCATTCACGGCCAAGCAATAAGTACGGCTTGATACTTTAACTAACTAGGGTTATCACATGCCTAGTTACTAGCAAGATGCAATGAGAATTCTAAGTCCGGTTACCTGTTTGTTACTACCTGAGTAATTCCAGCAAGAAAAGAAAAAGATAGCATGATATAGCAGACACACTGTAGTAAGATACATGTGTCCTAAGGTACCACACTCGACGACGGGCTGGAATTACGCTCATCTCGACGGATAGCAACAAATTCCATGTATATATATATAAGGCCAGGATCAAAGGGGCAACAGGTAACTGGAAAATTTTCCATGAACTATTTGATCAATCTAGTCATTAACCTAGCCAGATTCAGTATGAATCCCTGACCGTAGTACTCAGGGATCATGCCCTAGACATGATGCAAGACACAACCGGATTAGTAGTTTATACAAGCAAAATCATCCACGGTGTCCAGGCCAATGAATTGATTTGTCAAGAGTGCGCCACGAAGGGCCACTATCATTATCATTATCATTATCACTTATCAAGAGTGCGCCACGACGGGCCACTATCATGCATTGTCAGGGTACTTGTCAAGAGTGCACCACTACGGGTCACTGTCGTGTCATGTATAGCAGGTCAAGTTATCAGGTCAAGTTATCATATCAGGAGTGCACCACGGCGGGCCACTATCAAGCAGGTCAGTTCTCGGTCATATCATGCCAGGTACAATTGTCATTTCAATCATGTCAATCAAATCGGGATTATCAAGTTCGGGACAAAAAGCGTAAGGATATAAAATGGGCGTAAAATATACAATAGGATAAGGTGAATGCTATAGGAACTTCAAGTTACACTGGGCGTTACAAGTACGGGTTAATAACGATCATTAAATAATAAAATACAAGCCAGGAAAAGAGCCATGCGACTCGAGCATAGGCGGCCAAGAATGACCTCATGCGGCCGAGGAGGGAGCAGCCCATGCGGCTGGAGGAGACTCGGGTCTAAGGGAATGCATGCGGCTTAGGGGAGTTCAGGGTCATGCAGCGGAGTATCATACGGCCAGAGGGAAGTAAGCTTCATGTGGCTGGGGGAAAGGAGTCCATGCGGGTCAGGGTTAAGAGACCATGCGGCTCGGAACAAGAGCAGCTCATGCGGCTAACGGAGAAGCTGTGCGTATGCAGCAGGCCATCAATCAGGTATATGCGGCCAGGAAGGGGGGAGGGGCGCATGTGACTAAGTCATAACATTCATGCGGCTGAGAAGTGGATTCTCATGCGGCTAGGAATGGACTGAGTTCCATGCGACTGAATGATCACGAGCATATGCGGCTGGAGAAGGATGAGCGTGCATGCGGCTGAGCCAGGAAGAGGGTCACGTACGGTTAACGGGGAAGGGTGGACCCTATGCGGTTGAGAATGGACTCAGCCTCATGCGGCTGGGGATGCGGGTGCATATGCGGCTAGATAAGTTCGGCTCTCATGCGGCTCAAAGTACTTCCAGTCATTCGGCTGAATAGAACACTTGCCGCATGAAATATTCATGCGGTCAAGTCAAGTACAGTTCATCTTCTCCAAAATTCCGAGAAGAAGAACACCATGAGAGCCAAGTTCTCAAGCACCATAACTCCATCATTCGGAGCCCAAATCCGAACTTTCATAGGTCAAAATGGGGCAGAATAAGATCCTCCACAACATGGAACCATCAAAACTCAGAAATAACAAGATTAAGTAGATCAAAACCCAAAATTTCGAAAATAAAGTAAACTTAGATCTACAAGAATCTAGCCATGGAAAGTGGAAATGCCATGTACTAAAGTAAGTTAAAATGCTGTAAGGAAGAGAATGAAGCAATAAAATTGGAGTTCCTCCATGAAGCAAATTGCACTTGCCTAGACCTTCCTGGTAGGTGAGAAAGTTAATGAAGGAAGAAGAAAAGTAATGAAGAGAGAGAAGGAAGTGGGGTTAATAAATGGTAGTGGTGTGTAGGAACCCTAGAGGGGGGGTGAATAGGGTCAAGCTAACTAATCAAGCACTTTGCACAAGCTAATGGACAATTTAAAATTATAAGTGCAAGAGAAGAAGCAATAACAATACCGACACACGATGTATCCTGGTATCCTCCCAAGAGGCACTCCAGTCCCGGAACTCTCTCCGGCTTTAATCCACTATTTGAGTAAATAGTTACACACGAGTTTGGATCCGAAGAACTCGCCAACTTCAACACGAGTTTGGATCCGAAGAACTCGCCAACTTCAACCGAGAGTTTGGATACGAAGACTCTCCAACTTCAACCTTTCACAATAGGTTTTGATCTCCTTACAATAGGATGAAGATCTTTCTTTTCAACTCAATAACTCTAACACAATTTGTGGATGGCAAATGAAAGCTTTGTAGAGTTGTTTGTGGATAGGCTTTGGTGGTTTAGAAATTTTTAGGCTCAAAGCATCAACCTTGAATGAAGGGGTTCAAGGCTATTTATAACCAAAGCATTGAAAAGAGCCAAAGACAACTTTTCAGTCACGAACCGGCATACCGCCGGTATGATCCGGCATACCGGCGGTATACCGGTCTGGGATTGCAACGGCTAGAAATATAGCCGTTAGGATCATTAATGGCTGGAAATCCGACCGTTGGAATTTCAACGTTTCGGAAGCGGTATACCGTCGGTATGATCCGGTATACCGTCGGTATGCCGGTTTTGTAAACATAAACTTTCTGTGAACAAAAACCGGTATACCGCCGGTATACACCGGTATACCGTCGGTATGCCGTTTTCTACTAAAAATGATCCTGGGCTTATTTCTGCCCTAGCTTTCGATTTTGCCATCCATTTCTTGTGTTTACAATAATTCCTAAGACTCATTACAGACTCCAGATAAACTTAGGCAGGTACAGGCTTCTTCAGAGTCTTGAAATGATGATGGCATGGCTTGGCTTCTTCCTTTATAGGTGCTGCCTTTTTTCCTTGGCGGCAGCTGTCCAAAGATATCCAGTTTGTAAAAACTGAATACCTTTCGGGGGCTTCGCCTCCGAACTCCCGACGAGGGGTGCTGCCCCCTCGACCCCCGTCCTCTGACCAGGCAGCGGAACCCCCGGTGCGTGGCTCCAGAGATGTCGTCGGGTGGTTCAGAAAAATCTTGTGGGATCCATCGTCTTTGGCCCAACATGATTTCTTCATTGTAATGCATATGTCCACATTGATCTTGCTAATTGCTTTTCTGCAAATACATGTTAGACGAACAAAGCAATATATATGTAGCAAGAATGATAAGATAAAAGCACATTAGGACTATGCGAAGTTTAAGTATCAATGCTATAGTGATAGCATAAATATTAGTGATATCATAATGTTAAACTTAATTGAATAATCATAATCAAAACATAGTTCTGATTTTGGCAACTCGATTAAATTTAAGATAGATAAGCTCATATCACTAATATGTAAACCAATAGGCACATATCACCAAAGATATAAGTATAAGTAGAAATGCTATAGCGATAGTATGAAGATTAGTGATAATGAAATGCTAAACTTAACATATTAACCATATTCAAAAATATGATACAATCTTTGGGCTAACATGGTGGTGGTAGGTAAGGGTTCACCCCTTGGTTCATGATGAACCAATAGCAATCCTCAAACCGAACCAAGCCAACCCAAACCAAGAAACAAACCAAGTCGGGAATAAAACTAAGCCAGGGATCATGCAAATGCAAAAATAAATACGTACACGTATTCCAAAAATACGTAATACGAACAACTGGCATTACAACTCTACCCACCTTAAAAGAATTCCGTCATCGGAATTTAATTAAGAGGCTAGAGGGACAAGAACAAGCTATACTATCGCAAGCTATCTACGTTACCAATCAATCATACAATCATACATGCAAGCAAGGAATCGAAGTGCAAGGCATAAGGAAGATATTACACCTCACGAGCCAAACCGATTGGGATAACGTGATCGGATATCATCCTCACACTCCCACGTTTGACTCTCCCAAGGAGCGATGAACTCAAGCAAACACGAACTAAACTAATAGTCTTGCGCTTGAGGTCTCTCTCTTTGGTCAAACAGGGACACGGGCCTCTCCTCATACGAAAAGGTTGGTACCAATAATCGTTTTTGAATGATCTAGGACATGGCTCGGGCCCGGGATATACCGTTGTAACGACGGCGGAAAGTAAGACAATAGGACACAGATACCTCTCTGCCGATTCTGGATCTGGGCCTGGGCCAGGGCGAACTGCTGAGGCCTCTGTTGCTGGAAGGCTTGGGCCTGAGACGACAATGGACCCGGGAACGGGAGCTGCTGTGGTTGGTGAACTGGAGCTGGTTCTGGTGCTGGTGCTGGTGCTGGTCCCATAACCGAGGGACTAGTTACTGTCGACGATGATCTATTTTTGAACGGACAAGATCCTATCATGTGGTCCGATGAACCACAAACCAAGCACAATCCCTGTGCTCTGCGGCACTCAGTAACAACATGCCCGGGCTTCCCGCAATGAGAACAACCGGTTGTGAAAGGCCGCTTCTGCTTCTGCTGCTGGGGATAGGTCGGGACAGAATGCTGTAAGGAGGTAACCGAACCTGTCCTCGTAGCTCCAATGGTCAGGGCCCTAGCTGCTGGGGCCGGTGCTGAGGATTGGTTCATCTAGTCGTGAGACCGCTTTCGATCTCCGGTCCGGTCCGCTATCCTTCGGGAAGTGTACTCATGCCTCCTCGCTGCTCGTAAGACGGCATCAAAAGTTCTGCGCTCGAACTGCTCTACTGCCAATATGATCTCCAAGTGGATCTCCTGCTGAAATTGCTGTGCTCTGTCTAGCTCGGTTGCCACCAAGGTGGGAGCAAACCGACTCAACCTTGAAAATTCGGTCGCATATCCGTCGACCGTCCTGCTCATCTGCCTGAGATTACTAAACCTGGCCTGCAGGTCATATCTAGCCACTACGTCGAAGTACTTGGTCTGGAACATATTACTGAATACCGTCCACATGACAGGCGTACCCAAACTCGCTGCTTGCATAGCCCACCAGCTGTGGGCTAGATCTAGTAACTACAGGCGCACCACCGCCACCTTTTCTGCTTCAGGGGTCCTGGCTGCTTCCAAGATAACTTCAATGTCCTGTAGCCAGGCATCTGCAGCAATAGCATCCTCGCTGCCGTCAAAGAATGGAGGGTTCAGGCGCTTGAAATTGTTGACCGCACTATTCCCTCGAGGACCACTTCCGCTCACAGCATCTTGTATTGCTTGCTGTAAGGCATCACCTCGACGGTCCTGAGACGCAAGCAACTCACGGATGAGCCCTATCAAGACCCCATCCTCTGACCCTGCTGGCTGAACTGGCTGGACTGGGGGCACTGGTTCTCCAGAAGGCATGGCTCGGGAGGCGGATGCTGAGGACTGATCTTGATCTTCTTGCTGTTGCTGGGCTGCCGGCCGAACTTCTTCTGGCTGATCAACAGGAACGATGCCACTGAAGTAATAACATCAGGAATATTAAGGAAGGACCAGGATAGAACAATGATGCAAGCATGTTATCAAGTCAGGGATCCAAGGAGATAAGAAGATACGAGTGGAGATCAAAGGCGAGTACAGATTAAGACATCTATCCGGTAAACCCTCACATTTCTTGATTGACAAGACCTGCATGGGCCACCACTTAAACCATGTCACGCCCCAGAACCAGAACACTGGAGAGCGGGGGCAGACATAGCCAGCTACGTATAATAAAATGGGATCCACTCCACTATACGGTCACGGCTGTCTAGATATGTGAGGATTTATCTACAATCCATCAGTCTCTTATGGTCAATAACAAGCCTAGTGTCTCAATCATAAGCAAGTAAGTAGATGTTACAAGATGTAAGATCACCAAATATATAATAGTAAGGCGTCCCAAACATTATATATACAGCTGATCATGAAACTAGTCGTTACAAAATGTGAAGACTAGCGAGAGTTTCAGTCATACATGATCAACCCTAGGTTGCCAATCATGTTACAGCCCGTAGGCAGACAGTAAGTAAAAATGTACACGAGCTAACACTTGCTCGGCGGCTAAACGCCTCAAAAAATAATTTTACAATAGAGTGGGAGAGCCAAAAATAACCCACTCGTTGCCAAGGTTCCCTCTAGTGGTCACCATGTGGCTGGAAGGTCGGTAGATCCTCTGGTGCTGCTCCGGTATCTGGCCATACAAAACCAGCTGGATCAGACCCCAGAAAGAGCAAGTGCCACAAAGGAGGCTTCACTTAGGAACTAAAACCAGCAATTAGCACAAGAATATAATTACATAAAAGATGGTAATAAATGAGCTTGATATTAAAAGAATAACAACAGTCATAATAGAGTACAAGGGAACCATTCAAGTAGCCAGGTCACAACCCTTAAACCAAACAAGGACCGGAGTTGTCACCCTTCGCCTGAATAGAAACCCGTCTCAATTACTATTGATAAGGTAAAACGTATCAAGCATGACAGGTGATATACGATAAGATAACCATGGAACTATTCAGATAACCAGGTTACAACCCGTAAACCAAACAAGGACCGGGGTTGTAACCCTTCGTCTGAACAGAACTTGGCTTCTCCCACCATTTATCGGCAAGGTAATATAAGAAGACATGTCATATAACAATCTTGTACATGATCAAGACAAGACTAGACTCCATCCAATCATTCACGGCCAAGCAATAAGTACGGCTTGATACTTTAACTAACTAGGGTTATCACAGGCCTAGTTACTAGCAAGATGCAATGAGAATTCCAAGTCCGATTACCTGTTTGTTACTACCTGAGTAATCCCAGCAAGAAAAGGAAAAGATAGCATGATATAGCAGACACACTGTAGTAAGATACATGTGTCCTAAGGTACCACACTCGACGGCGGGCTGGAAGTGCGCTCATCTCGACGGATAGCAACAAATCCCATGTATATATATATATATAAGGCCGGGATCAAAGGGGCAACAGGTAACTGGTAAATTCTCCATGAACTATTTGATCAATCTAGTCATTAACCTAGCCAGATTCAGTATGAATCCCTGACCGTGGTACTCAGGGATCATGCCCTAGACATGATGTAAGACACAACCGGACTAGTAGTTTATACAAGCACAATCATCCACGGTGTCCAGGCCAATGAATTGATTTTTCAAGAGTGCGCCACGACGGGCCACTGTCATTATTATTATCACTTATCAAGAGTACGCCACGACGGGCCACTATCATGCATTGTCAGGGTACTTGTTAAGAGTGTACCACTACGGGTCACTATCGTGTCATGTATAGAAGGTCAAGTTATCAGGTCAAGTTATCAGGTCAAGTTATCATATCAGGAGTGCACCACGGTGGGCCACTATCAAGCAAGTCAGTTCTTGGTCATATCATGCCAGGTACAATTGTCATTTCAATCATGTCAATCAAATCGGGATTATCAAGTTCGGGACAAAAGGCGTAAGGATATAAAATGGACGTAAAATATACAATAGGATAAGGTGAATGCTATAGGAACTTCAAGTTACACAGGGCGTTACAAGTACGGATTAATAACGATTATTAAATAATAAAATACAAGCCAGGGAAAGAGCCATGCGACTCGAGCATAAGCGGCCAAGAATGACCTCATGCGGCCGAGGAGGGAGCAGCCCGTGCGGCTGGAGGAGACTCGGGTCTAAGGGAATGCATGCGGCTTAGGGGAGTTCAGGGTCATGCAGCGGAGTATCATGCGGCCAGAGGGAAGTAAGCTTCATGCGGCTGGGGGAAAGAAGTCCATGCGGGTCGGGGTTAAGAGCCCATGCGGCTCGGAACAAGAGCAGCTCATGCGGCTAACGGAGAAGCTGTGCGTTTGCGGCAGGCCATCAATCAGGTATATGCGGCCAGGAAGGGGGAAGGGGCTCATGCGACTAAGTCATAACATTCATGCGGCTGAGAAGTGGATTCTCATGCGGCTAGGAATGGACTGAGTTCCATGCGGCTGAATGATCACGAGCATATGCGACTGTTGAAGGATGAGCGTGCATGCGGCTGAGCCAGGAAGAGGGTCAGGTGCGGTTAACGGGGAGGGGTGGACCCTATGCGGTTGAGGATGGACTCGGCCTCATGCGGCTGGGGATGCGGGTGCATATGCGGCTAGATAAGTTCGGCCCTCATGCGGCTCAAAGTACTTCCAGTCATTCGGCTGAATAGAACACTTGTCGCATGAAATATTCATGCGTCAAGTCAAGCACAGTTCATCTTCTCCAAAATTCCGAGAAGAAGAACACCATGAGAGCCAAGTTCTCAAGCACCATAACTCCATCATCCGGAGCCCAAATCCGAACTTCCATAGGTCAAAATGGGGCAGAATAAGATTCTCCACAACATGGAACCATCAAAACTCAGAAATAACAAGATTAAGTAGATCAAAACCCAAAATTTTGAAAATAAAGTAAACTTAGATCTACAAGAATCTAGCCATGGAAAGTGGAAATACCAAGTACTAAAGTAAGTTAAAATGTTGTAAGGAAGAAAATAAAACAATAAAATTGGAGTTCCTCCATGAAGCAAGTTGCACTTGCCTAGACCTTCCTGGTAGGTGAGAAAGTTAATGGAGGAAGAAGAAAAGTAATGAAGAGAGAGAAGGAAGTGGGGTTAATAAATGGTAGTGGTGGTGGTAGGTAAGGGTTCACCCCTTGGTTCATGATGAACCAATAGTAATCCTCAAACCGAACCAAGCCAACCCAAACCAAGAAACAAACCAAGTCGGGAATAAAACTAAGCCAGGGATCATGCAAATACAAGAATAAATACGTACACGTATTCCAAAAATACATAATACGAACAACATGCATTACAAAACCTCGGGATCAAACCCGACAAACTTTGACCTTTCAATCTCATCAAATATTAATGCCAACGCCTTGTGAGATACCACGCGCATTAAAGCATCTAAGAGTACTTACTTTCTATGCTCATGCTTGACTATATTCAAACTCATCTCAAATAATGCCTTAATTTCATTCACCGTCCGGTTTACTGATAAATGTATAGCTTGCCAAACAGAGACAAAGTTGCCGAGAGATGATTTTAGGTGTCTCTTCAATAAAGAGTGTGCTCCTTCGACACGGTTGGTAGTTATCATGCCGTAATGCTTCACCACATTCGACCATGCTAAGACGAATTATTCTTTGTACGGTTCAAGCCATGTATCTTTGATGTAAAAAATGCATGTCGGCCCCCTCGCCTTCCACTTTTGCTTGAACAAGTACCATGCGGCGTCGTAACTGGCAATCGTAGAGGCTCGCCACACACAATTTCAATCATTGTAGAATTCATCAAAAAAATTTATGTCAATTTTACCATCCTCCTTCCGAAACTTCAACTTACAATGGGCTTGAATATTACGATTGACATGCCAAGTGCATAGCAATGTATCCGCTTGAGGAAAAATAATGCGAATAGCATTAATTAGGGCATACTCTCTGTCGGTAACAAAAACTGACGGCTCTGTATGACCGATGTAAAGTGTTTTCAGTTTCTCCAACGCCCATGTGTAGTCTTCAAGTTTCTCACTCTTCATGAAGCAAAATGCCACTGAAAATATTTTCCAAGTAGAGGTGAACCCGACAACATGAAAGAGAGACATCTTGAACTTATTGGTCTTGTACGTGCAATCAAGGACTAACACGTCAGCAAAAGACCTGGCCAAACTTGTACAATCGGGATGAGCCCAAAAGATTGAAATTACTTCATTACTCTGGGGATGTCTTCTATGGAACTCAACATAATGATTATCGACAAGCAACTTGAGCACTTCTTGCATCGCCATTCTTGATTTCGTCCGGACAGCGTTCGAAGAAGATAGGGCGTTGTATATTGACTTCATTGTAGACTTGTTCTTCTCATCTTCATGTCGTATGACGGAATATATTTGTCTCGGTGCAACTCCGGAGGTGGACAAGTCTTCGACTATCTTCTTCTCCGTATTGTTCAACCGTCCGACATACGGATGACCCAATAGTGTCTCGGCAATCTCATGGTTGTGGATTTCATTCTTCACTTCTACTGTCCATTTTTCTTCTTCTTCGTTTCTAATATGTATCGTGAATGGACAACCACATTTCCTCTTTCCAATATTTTTTTTTGGGAAACTTTACTTTGGATAACTGTGTTTTTCTTGTGCGTTCTGAACACACCACCTCTTTCACAGCCAACCACCAAGGTTTGTCGTTCCGGACAATTTCGGGCCGATCTGGATATCACTAGAACTATGTTATTTTTTCGTCCAACTTCTCGACACCAATGTACCGCACCCTCGCTTGATTCAAAACAAAGATCGGTCCAGAATAAATGGGCTACATTGACTGCAGTTGGAGCAGGTACCGCAAAATTGGAAGATCTCAAGTCCTACAATAGAACTTAAAAGTTAATACAATTAGACAATATCATAAAACAAATAGGTTTCATATATTAGGACTGCCACCTCTTTGGCAGTCCTAATCTATGATCGGGACTGCCAGAGAGGTGATAGTCCTCTGTGTCACAACCCGATTTTTCACCCGATGAAAAGTTAAAATTTAGTTACCAAGAGGACTTCCGATGCATCAAAGTGTTCTTCGAACGTGGCGGAAAGAGAGTATACAACATTTGATGATCCCGGTTGTTCCATGTTCAATATTTTTCTGCATTAAACACATAATTCAACTTTTATATGTGAAATTCATATTTAAAATATTAAACAAATATTAATTCAATGACTTACCAAT
The DNA here is from genome assembly GCA_029216955.1 of Iris pallida. Lineage (NCBI taxonomy): Eukaryota > Viridiplantae > Streptophyta > Magnoliopsida > Asparagales > Iridaceae > Iris > Iris pallida. The sequence goes on from JANAVB010021197.1 coordinate 3,942,880, forward strand.
AAATGGGAGAAGTTTTTGACACTATTACTAGATATTTCACCAACAATCTTTCCAAAATTTAGGTTGGAGAAATGTTTTGGCTAGGTTTTGTTCTAACCTAAAATGGAGAGGAAGAGAAGAAAAGAGTTGAGGGAGAGAAGAAAAGAGTAGAGGAAGGAAAGAGAAAAAGAAAAAGAAAAAGAAAAAGAAAAAGTTGACTTTTATACCAAAACTTGGGCTGCCCCCAAGTAAAAAAAAGTCATGACAAACTTGTAATTTTTTTAAAACTATTTTGGGCTGTCCCCAAGTAAAAATCAGGGGCGGCCCTGGCCCAGGGCAGACCGGGCGACGGCCCAGGGCCCCCTGACGAAAGGGGGCACTAATTTGAAACTGTCTATAATAGAACTAGTATGTATCATGTGTCCTTTTTAACAAAAAATATTGTAGTGTAGTGGATATAATGCTAGATTTATATTTAAGAGGTCTTTGGTTCAAATCTTAACTACAACAAAATTTTGTTTTATTTATATATATTTTTTACATTATGTTTGGGCCTATTATCGAAGTTTTGCCTTGGGCCCCCAATTGCTCAGGGCCGGCCCTGGTAAAAATGGTGGTGCCCTTAAAAAAAACCTTAAGTTATCTTGTCATATAAGCTTATGTAATAACATCAAAATCATCAAAATCACATACAAAGGTGTTGCCATGCAAGCATATTCATTCATTTATTTATATATTGATATAGGTTTACAGGACTTCAAGTGGGTACTTGCCTCAAAGAGATGTCAATGCTCTCCTAGGCCTAGGCCTAGGCCTAGGCCTGGGCTAAGGTGGTCTTTTGGCATCCTAGTGTTTTTATATATGTGGGTGAATTTTATCAGTGATTAACAAGTAATTTATTTCTAATTAACCTCCATTTCTATGTAATTAAACAATTAAAATAAATATTCTAGAAAATGTTATTCATATACACAAATCTTAGAATTGTCAACCAGACGGTACACAAACAACCAAAAGTAGTGTCGAAATATCCATCTCTCTACTATTATAATCCAACTTGAAAACGATTCAAAAATGAGCCGTCTAAACAGCATATATATTTTTCATTAATTAAAAAATTTAAATTTTTTTACCGCGTATACATCTTTAAGAAAAAAAAAATTCTAAAATTCTTCTAACAAATTATATTTAAACTAAGTACATGGAATATCTAGCTAAACACATATCAGAAATTTTAAAAACATATCAATAAAATATCATACTTAAAATATTTTAATTTAATTAAAAATTTTATCTAATTTTTTAATAATATTATAGATTATTATTTTTGGTACATGCGATGCTAAGCAATTACTAATTATATTATAAATATTATATTAAATTATAAATAAGGAGTCCGAAATATTATGCTTACAAAAAATCATAAATGACTAATATAGAAGAAGGGGGACTTATTTTAGAAAAATTACAATCCTCTCCTCCACCAAACGTTTATAAATTCTCAAATGGAAAGGGGCATATAAGTCAAATGATAAATGCACATGGGCATAATTGTATCGGTCAGGACATTGACGCTGATGTGCAGTTCTTTGCTGCCAAAGGCACTAGGGAATCTTACACCTCTGCATTTCACCAGGGTGGTGATGTGGCGTGGTCGGAAACACCATAACCACTCGTTTGGTTCGGAATGGAAGGAAACGAAATCAATTCCTTATCAATTTTTTTTCTTTAGAAAATTTCATTTCTTATCGATTTTTTTTCTTTTTGATATTTAAAAATGTTAAAAAATTTGAAAAAAAAAAAATTGTTTCAATGTAGAAAAATAATTTTTTACTTGAATGAATATAATTATTTTTTTTCCTAATTTTTCTTTCATTGACAATTACTTTCTTTTCCTTCCCAATTTTTTTGGAACCTAAACATAAAAAAAGAATTACTTTCTTTTTTCAATTCGAAGATTCCGCGAAACAAATCAGGCCCAAGTTTCTAACACTCCTGAGTACAATCAATCATATTTCTATCCGACAATTATACTATTCTTTTTATAGGCTAATTAGCATTTATACCCCTAAATTTTATATCATTTTAAGTATTGATATATACAATTTAAAAAGTTTGGTTTCTTATTTTTTTTTATTTTTTATTCTTCTTTTATTTCCCTTCTTTCTGGTCTGTGCTAATTGTTTCCAAGTATTCATATTCAGGATATAAAGGGGGGAAAAATAAAACAAAATTAAAAATTCAAAACTTTTTAGTGAAAATTGTTAGGACTTAAACTTCAAGATGATATAAAATCCAGAATCTAAACGCTAACTAATTCTTTATTTATAAGAAATATTTTACCAAATGCTTCCATTCAAAATATAAAAACTAGCATGTATCTCTATTATTTTTAGAAAAACTAAGAGATACAAGATATACTTCCACTATTTTAGGGGTATCTCTTTGTTTTTTTTTAAAATAGTGGTTATATATGTTAATTTTTATATTTCAAATGAAAATATTTGCTAAAATGTTCCTTTATGAATAAATTTAAGTATTATGGGTAACATAATTTTTTTTTATTTGAACACAATTTATTTTATATTATTTTTTGAGGTAATATTTCTTTTCTGACGTAACACATACACTATTATCGTTCATTTTTTTTTTTTCAAATCCAAATAATTTTTGTCCTCTCTCCTCTTTTAAAACTAAATAATAAGAGCAATTGAAACTTGTTTTTTAATATAAATATAAATGAGATATTTAGTAATATGAGCTCATATAATAGTTTAAATTAGGGTTTGAGTCTCCAATTAGTGTTTAGGTCTTAAAATTACTCTTTACTTGCATATCTAAACAGTGATTTTTGTAGGAACAAAATGTAGTGGGCCAACAAATAAGACCAAAATAGTAACGTCGGACATTTTGGAGACAAAAATCTAATAGCAATTATTATATGAGACCACGTTACTAAATGATCCTTAATTCTAGATTTTTTTTTAGAATCTATCTTTTTTTTTGTTCCTTCTAATTGCATTCCAATTTTAGCTAAACCAATCACAATCATACACATAATATATTTTATAATTTTCTATTTAAAGTTTTTTGTTTGCTAAATTAGGAACAAAGATAGTTATATTTTAGAGTAAAACTATTTGTACCTCAAAACTATCTCTCCTTATATGATGTGACATCTGACATGTTAAATTCAAACCAAAAAAAATTAATTGTCAAAAAAATATTAATATTAATTTTAATGTTAATTTTAATTTTAATTTTAATTTTAATATAATATTATTGTTAATGTTAATGTTAATTTTTTATTTTAAACTTTAATTAATTCTAATTCTAATTCTAATTTTAATTTTAATTTTAATTTTAAATTAAAAAAATTATTTTATCTGTCACGTCAGATGATAGATAAGCTGTCACATAAGGAGAAATACTTTGGAGAAATATTTTGGTGGAACAAAAAACATTTTTCTATTTTGTAATGTACTTAATTTTTTTTTTGTTGGTTTTGATAATAGTTTAATCCATCAAGAAAAAGTTTAGTCTAATTAAAATAATTAAAATTTGTGTGAAAAGTCAGTGCAGTCTGATTTTGAAATATCTTCTTTTTTGACTGAATGAGCACCGGTAGCGCCAACAAACCGACTTTAAATAACTAGCCGGCGCATCTGTGGAAAGCGTTTTTCTTGCTCTCACAAAATCTGAAACCCCTCTCAGCCGTCGGATTAAGCCGAAAGGAAAAGACGACGGCCGCACATTCTCAATCCTCCAAACACAAAACCATAAAGTAGACTAATATTCGGTCCAAACCTATATTCATTCCAGTCAACTCTCTCTCCTCTCCTCTCTCTCTCTCTCTCCCTCTGTTCGCTTTGCCAATCTCCAATGGAAAAAACTCCCATTTCCTCCTCCTCCACCGACAATAGGGATTCCACTTCCACTCACATTCTCAAATCCCTCAATAAGAACTCCTACAAAATCTCCAAACCAACCCCCACTTCCACCGCCACCAGAACAAACCCTAACCCTAGCCCTAACCCTAACCCTAGCCAGTCCCAGCCCCCGGTCTACAACATCGACAAAAGCGACTTCCGGGAGGTCGTCCAGAAGCTCACCGGCTCCCCGGCCCACCTCCGCCCCTCCCCGTCCGAACAACAACCACCACCACCGCCACCGCCACCGCCCCCCGCCGACCCTCCCCAGCCCTTCGCCCGCCTCCACCGTATCCGTCCGCCGCCCCTCTCCCACCTCTCCGCCCGCCCCGCCGCCGCCGCCACCCCAGCCCTCTCCCCGCTCCCCCCTCTCCCCACCGTCAGCGCCGCCGCCGAGTCCCCAATCACCGCCTACATGCGCCGCCTCCGCGGAGGGCCCTCCCCCACGACGGCCTCCGCGCTGCCGCCCCCCTCCTCCCCCTTGGGCTTCTTCGGCTGCGTCCCGCCCTCGCCGAGGACCACCGCGGCGAGCTTGCTCCTTCCGACTTCCCCGAGGATGCCGGCGCCCAGCCCGAGGTGAGCTCCTCTTTCTCCGGAGAAGGTAAGATGTTCCTTTTGCCGGAGGGTTCTGCAGAAGTCCCTCTTTTAGTTTTGTTGCTCGGTTGCTGCTTGTGCTTTGTTAGTGTGCTGTTGTATATAGTCATATATATGAGAAAATGTTATGGCAATTTGTTTTTTTGTTTTGTTTTTGCTATATCGATGATGGTAACTGTGGAAAATCAATGATGTTAATCTTCAAAAGTTGGTATTTTTTTTTGCATCGACGGTGTCGTGCTAACTTATTGTAGGATCTTGTCGCTTGGTTATAACAGAAGTTAGTTTTGGTAAGATTGGCAACCTGCTCTATCAAAAGGAAGAGACTTGGTGTCCAAGAAGGAACGGCTTTTATAGATTTTTATATAGGGAGGAGGGAGAGAGACATAGGCACATGAAAGGAGGAGGAGGGTTTCGTTGGAGAGGAGAGAGAATCCATTATAGAGTTAGGATGCGAAATCCAATTGTTGTGGAGTTTTGCTAACTCCACTTTTGGAATTTGTTTTCGAGTTGGGATTGAAGTTTACCCGAACTCCAAAATGCTAACAATGAGTTGAGTAATTTGGAGTTTGGAGGTGCAACTCCACCAAACTCTAGCTTTCTCTTTGAAACTCCGTTCCCAAAGGTGCCCTGAATTGCTAACAAGAAAGCATGGATGAAGGTGTGAGAGATAGCAACTTTGGTTCTGATAGATAAAAGGGCTATTTTGTTATAGTTTTATATTTTTGGCCAATCTGGCCAGCTATATTGCACGGACAAAAATACGACACGTGACAAAACGGACATGGAAACATGGACGTGGTGTCCATTTTGGCATGCCCTAGTGTATTTAGATGTCTGACACAGCTATCTGCGGTCACTGCACCGATTTTTGGAATGTATATGCATCTCAGATGCCTGGTCTTAAGATATAGATATGAGATTGGCCTATCATGATTAGTCAATGTATTTAATGTCATAATATCATCTTTGTTTTGATTTGGGTTTTTGTCTGCTTGCAAGATGCGTACATTTTCTAGAGATTGCTGTATAACAAAAGTCGTGGAGGATTATTTCGAAATCTGACTTAAGTATCCTGTGGAATTTTCCTTATTGGGTATAAAGAGTTCTAAAAATGATAGTATAGTTTAGATTAGAAGAGTACTCAAGTCCTCCACAGAGGAGGAATAAAGGTTTCTTTGTTTTGATATAAACTTATTGGAATCAAGTCCTCTGGGAGGCAAAGGGTTGTAAAAAATATTAAGAAAGGGAACTTACAACAAAGAATCCTAATGTAGATTATTTCCATATTTGGAGGATATTGATGTCTCTTACGCATGCTTTTACATCATCTTAAGTTGCGGTATCCCAAGCTGCGCATATTAACTGCCTTGAGTGACCTTGCTATCTGAAATCAAATCATAAGTAGATTTTCCTATGGACAGGGATAATTATGAAACAGAAAAAAATTAAATGAACAAGTATTGTAGGTCCAGTTTAGCTCCTAGGAACACGAAGTCTAGATCATGTAGATCAAGTTCATGTTGGCATGTCTTGGACACAACATGTACATGCCGAAATGTTGTGTATGTGAGCTTCACACACTGTTATCCTTTATTTTCTCGGTATTGTATTTTTTTTTTCTCTTTTTTGCTTAACCAACTCATATTTGGAACTTGGACATGACAACTGGTTTATGGTTTAGGTGACAAGTTGGCAGCAGAACTAACATCGTCTGTTTAGTGACATAGTATTCAGCCATGTCAAACTCATGGTTCTCAACGGCAGTAGCGGGTGCGTAGCGGAAAGGGTCCGCTTGGGCTGCCTAGGCACCAGAAACATTTTGGCCAAGTTTTACCATTGTATCCCTGTTTTTAGCATAATATGCATATTTTGGCGGTTCAAAGCATCTGTTTTGATTTCGAATGGACTCCATGACTCATGGTGCCTCAGTAAAATTGGAAGGATCCAAATAAATCCTTGTGGAGCTATGCTTTTGTTGAAGCAATAGTATTACTAGTGCATGATGTTAGTCCATATAGTTCGGAATGTATCGGAATGTATCAACACAGGATTCAGTAGAGGTCTTAAGCAGCACATCATTCATCATGCTGCTAACACTTGCACTGAATAATAAAAATATCAACGACCTTCCAGAAGTTTTCAGAGTGACAGATTGTGTGGTTACGAGGTTTGCATAAATTTATAACCTTGTAAACTTTTTTTTTTTGGCTCAGCTTAAAGTATTTCAAATCAAATTTTTGATTTAGGAACTTGCTTTCCTTTATTGATTTTGTGTGTGATAAACCTGTCGAAGCAGCACCCGTAAATAGGGTGTCACTATTATAGCAAATATGCGGATTGTTTGACATGTTTTTCAAGCTGATAATCTGACTGGGAATCTCTCTCTTTATTGTATCACCGTTGGAATTCTATTTCTCAATAGATTGAGCTAGGCAACTTGCTTAAACACTCACATTTCGTATAGAATATAGAGTTGGTTGTCGATATGTGGAGTGATCGGCTCTTGGTCTTTCCTTTCCTTTATTTTTTTTTTTTCTTCTTTTAACTAAAATCTGATAGTGGTCCAAGATAGGCATCCAGCTACGCCACCTCACCTTCGTCAATCCTACTCCAGCCGTCTATTCCACCGCCTATGGCAAAAATGGGGCAGAGGGGGTCCGTCTAGCGCCTAGGTGGCCGCCTACCATTTGGAACACTGATCAAACTGTATTTCTTGGCATAAATAGTAATTTCGCCAATTATTAAATGAATTTTTGATTAGTTTTCTCACCCTTTCAAGGATGAAATAGTGCGCTCGTGAATATTGGGAGTCAACTGGGGAGAAAATATCTTTTGCGTTTGATTTATTTCTACTCCTCTTAGAGGTGGTTATAATATCTTGCCACTTACACGATGACTGCCTCAGGGTGATCTTGCTATGAGAAAGCAGACAGATATAAGAAGATTCTTTATGTGGACAGAAATTAGCATGATAAACATCATACATGTGAAAGAGGTAAATGAACTACTATCTGTAGGTCCAGTAAGTTCCCTGTAGGTCCAAAACGTTCTACTGAATCCCAAGCAATCCAAAGCTGATACGGTTCTCATGTCCATGGCTGACTTGTGATCATGTATAACACACATAACACAGGACGTCCAGTGCCATGAGGCTCTCGCTTACAGAGTTGACAAGACGTACAAGATACATGCATCTCAATTTAGACTTGCCTGTATCAGACATGATATAGACAATTCTAAAATTGTTAAGCATGAACTTTGGTTCGTAGGGTGTTGTATTCTTATTTGTGCATCTTATTTGTGCTTCGTGCTCCATAGATTATAACTAATGGTTCCTATGTTGTATTCATTTTCTCAATTACTTGACAAAAGTTGTACTTGGAACTTAGGAGCCGTTTGGTACGCGGAATACTAAATACCCCGGAATTCTATATTCCAAGGAATTTTATTCCAAGGTATCATATTTCCGGATATTCTTTATTACCACGTTTGGCACGTAATATAATATTCCTGGGTATATATAATTTATTCCCGGGTATGTATAATACATGCGTTTGGTACCATAAATAAATTCCTAGGAATATATTATTCCTCAAACTCACATGGAAAGATATTTAAATATAAAAAAAATGTTATAGCGGTGACAATCTTTTTCGTATCTACCCAATAAAAAAATAAAAATATTGCAGGTAAAATTGTCAAAGTCTAATAAATTAAAACACATACTCAAAATATTTTCAAAGTGCAGCAGCTATTGTTCCAAAGGCCAATAAATAGCTAATACGGATGGAGGCAAATTAAACCATAGCTAATACTGGATGGTAGCAAACAAGCAATCAAGTGCATCAGCTATTGTACCAAAGGCCAAATAAATAGCAAACTAAAACTTAAACAAGCAATATCTAACAAGGGCAAGAGCAACAGCTATTGTACCATTGTATGGCTTGTGTAGCTACAATTCACAAAGAAGTCTATAAATTCAGGTGGATACAAACTAAAACAACGTGAGACAATTCATACAAACAACAAATAAGTAGCATAAAGATCCACACATAGCTAACCAACAAGAGAATATAAATGAACTACTCTCAATTATTACTACTAAGTAAACCCTGGAGGTAGAGCTTCCTCAATCCATAAGGCAATGTGAAGAAGTAATTGGCCCTAGCTGTATATCCCTGCTCAATATCTCTCCCGCCCTTAGCATGTCGGCATCGCTAAACCCCTCTATCTTGGATACTTCCTCAAATACATTGAGTCTCCTTGAACTCCACTCCGCTTCTATCTCAAAACATTTGACAATTTTTGCCACATTTGCAGATGTTTCTCCATACAACTTACCCATGTCTTTCATTACATCGACAAGACTTTCAAGGGTAGTATTTTCAGTTGTCTTAGTCCTTTTCTGTTGGTGTTTTTGCCTTTGGACTAGAAAAGATAGTCCCACATCGGCTACACCAAATGGTGAGTATCTCAATATAATGCATTGCTTGTGTTGAGGTGTGCACATGAGGTGTAGTGGGGCACAAGTTTGTGCCATGTGGGAGTATTTTCCTAGAAGAAAAAAGGATTAAATTCAACAAGGATGCAAGTTAATTTTTGTTGTGCGGACTCGGACTCGGACACGGACTCCAGGATGTCTCGTGCATGCACGGGAGTGTTCGGGGGGTAGGCGTGGACTGGCACACTTCTATGCTGATTGTGGGATGATCTAAAATATCAAACTCTATTTTTGAGTATTGGTATTTTAGTCCCACATCGGATAGGAGAAGAGGTGAAGTCTCAACTCCACTCTATAAATAGAGCCCCTTGGCCTCCTTTGAAAGATGCACCAAGAAGAGAGTTGAGGGAGTCTGTTAAGTCCAGGAAGCCCGTTCAAGTCTCAAATATTGACTTACGAGCGTTCCAGAAGTTCTTCGTGAACTTACTGGTTCCTGGAAGCTGTTCGTGCTCGTATGGGGCGAATAAAGCTTTGAGCAACGGTGGTTCATTCACCCCAGCATCTTATTCTCGCCTGTCATCGCTGCTGTTGCCTTTTACAGTAACTTCTTTTTAGAAGCTCTACTGCCGATAGTTGCTTGCACAAAGTCTCTTTAGATTTTTGTGTATTACGTAGAATCTTTTTAGATCCTCGTAATTCAGAATCCTCCAGGATTTCTGTTGCACATCTTCTTTAAGGTGTTGCATTTGAAACGTTGTCTGTACAATTGTTTCAGTTTCAGAATTTTCCATCGAAAATTGTGCCTCCGCACTAACAATCTCAAAGCTTTATTGAGAAGATGGATAATTCTCGTGCTTCGCTCATCGATACCGGCTTTAACAAGTTGGAGAAACTCGATGGCGAACACTTCCAGATATGGAAACGAAAGGTCACTTTAAATCTTCAACTCGTGAATGTTGATCACGTGCTGTCAGAAGAAGAACCGATCATTCCAACCACTGGATCTGCTGCGGCTGTGGTCGCTGCTACGACCAAGCAAGCGAAGTGGAAGAGAGAAAACAATATATGTAAACTACTGATACTCAATTCCATGGAAGACTCTCTGGCAGAGTCCTACTCCAAGAAGACATCTGCCAAAGAGATATGGGACTCCTTGGGAAAGCTCTATGAAGATGATGAGAACCGGTCCAAGATCTTCATGGTAGAAAAATACCACAAGTGGACCTTCGAAGACGAGAAGGCGATGCTGCCCCAAGTGAAGGAGTTTCTGAAGTTGCGTCAGAAACTAGAAGACGAGAACATGTCCCTCGTCGACAAGTTTGTCGTTGGAGGGATCGTCGCGAAACTTTCTACAGAATGGAGCAACTTCTATGCAAGGATGCATCGAAAGAAGATGGAAATTAGCTTGGAAGATTTCTTGCAAGAGATCCATGTTGAGGACGAGATGCGCTCTCAACAGAAGATGGATACTCTGTCCAAACAACTGGCGAAGGCAAATCTGGTCCAAACCAGAGAGTACCAGGGGAAGCAGGCTGCTTCTCATTGCAAAAAGAAGGACTTCACGAATCTGAAAGTGAAGGGTCCTGCTTTCAAGCAGCAGAACTCCAAGTCCCATGTGACTTGCTTCAATTGTGGCAAGAAGGGCCACTACAAATCCGAATGCAAGTCCAAGCCCAAAGAACAAGGTGAGCCTAGTAAGGTTTTCATGGTTACTAATCTAATTGCCATGATAGCATAGGTTGCAACTGTGGGGGCTGACTTGGACTGGTGGATAGACACTGGTGCGACCTGCTATGTCTGTTCAGACAAGGACTGGTTCGTCTCTTATGAGCCAACTTCAGAGAATGTCATAATGGCAAACCAGGCACAAGCTGAAGTACTGGGGATCGGGACGGTGGAGCTGAAACTCACATCGGGGAACACTCTGACGCTTCAAGGTGTGAAGCATGTTCCAGTGATTGCTAAGAACCTGATCTCTGGAAGTCTGCTCTGCAACGCAGGCTTGAGGATGGACATCAATGCTGGCCAGTTGATGATGTCCAAGAAGGGTACATTCTTCGGGAAAGATTTCCAAACTGAAGGAATGTACAAGATTCAGCTTGTTGTAACCCAGCATGATAATATAAATGCAATCACTTTTTCTGATTATTCTCTTGAGTTGTGGCATAATAGGCTAGGACATGTTCATTGTAAAAGGATTAACAGAATGTCTAGTCTAGGACTTATCTCCAAGTGTGGGGGTAAGGTAGAGAAATGCGGAGTATGTGCTCAGACGAAGATCACAAGGAAACCCTTTCACAGGGTCCATCGAAGCACAGATCTTCTGGAGTTGGTTCACTCAGATATCTGTGACTTCAAACAATTCTCTACAAAGGCCGGGATGAAGTATTTCATTACTTTTATCGATGACTTCTCAAAGTATGCTTTCGTCTACTTGCTCAAGTCTAAAGACGAAGCATTCGAGAAGTTCAAGGAGTTCAGGGCCGAGGCTGAGCGGCAAACTGGACAACAATTCAAGAGGTTAAGGAGTGATCGAGGCGGGGAGTATCGGTCTCATGAATTCTTATCATTCTGCAAAGAACATGGAATCATCAATGCGACAACGGCTCCGTACTCTCCTCAATCCAACGGAGTAGCAGAAAGGAAGAACAGAACGTTGACAAAGATGATGAACTCCATGTTGTTGACTGCGGGTCTTCCAAAGTGTTACTGGGGAGAAGCTGCACTAACGGCAACGTTCATTCTGAATAGAGTGCCATATGCAACTTCCGACATAACTCCTCATGAACTCTGGTTCAAAGTCAGATCTAACTTGAATGTCATTCGAGTGTGGGGGTGTCTGGCTTATGTGAAGCTCCCGGATCTGAAGGATTCAGAAGCTGGGGACAAGGACTACGAAGGCGATCTTCTTGGGGTATGCCGAGAAGAGTGATGCTTGGAGATTCCTTGATATCGAGTCAAACCATATCATCGAATCTCGCGATGCTGAATACTTTGAAGACAAGTTTGCAAAATACAAGAATATTGTTCTCGCGGATCTTCCGGAGAATGATGAGGGTACAAAGCAGACAGAAGTCTTTAATGAACCAGTAGTCCAAGATGAAGCTGTCGTCAAGGAGACACCAGCTGAACCAGAACTCGCTGAGCCAGCAACTAAGCGAACGATGAGGCCGAAAGACTTCGGAGATGACTTCGTCACCTATCATGTGGAAGCAGATCCGCTTACCTATGATGAGGCGATGAAGACCAGAGATGCTGTATTCTGGAAGGAGGCGATAGACAACGAGATTGACTCAATCACCTCCAACAACACATAGGTATTGGTTGACCTGCCAGAAGGAGCAAGACCCATCGGATGCAAATGGATCTTCAAGAAGAAGATGAAAGCAGATGGAACCATTGACAAGTTCTAGGCCAGGCTAGTGGCCAAGGGGTTTGCTCAGAAGCAGGGGATCGACTACTTTGACACTTATGCTCCAGAAGCTCGGATGACAACCATCAGATTGTTAATTGCTCTAGCAGCAATACACAAGCTGGTGATACATCAGATGGATGTGAAAACGGCATTCCTTAATGGCGAGCTGACCGAAGAGATCTACATGCAACAACCAGAAGGTTTTATCGTCAGAGGTCTGGAAGACAAAGTCTGCAAGTTGATGAAGTCTCTGTATGGTTTGAAACAAGCTCCCAAAATGTGGCATGAGAAGTTTGACAAGGTGATAAGGTCAAATGGCTGCAGGGTCAGTGAAACAGACAAGTGTGTCTATACGAAGTTTGCTGACGGAAGAGGAGTAATCGTATGTCTTTACGTGGACGACATGCTAATCCTAGGTACGGATTTAAGCTGCGTCACAGAGACAAAGAAATTCCTCTCGACCAAGTTCAGTATGAAGGACTTGGGGGATGCCGACGTAATCTTGGGGCTCAAGATCATCCGGACAGGCACTGGAATAGCGCTGTCACAATCTCATTATATTGAAAAGATGCTCATTCGCTACGGGTATCAAGATCTTTCTTTTATTGATACACCGTACCAGAGTGATCAGAAGCTGGAGCCAAATTCGAGGGAAAGCGTCAGGCAGTTGGAGTACGCTAGCGTCATCGGAAGCTTGATGTACGCTACTACTGCCATAAGGCCTGACATAGCTTTTGCAGTAGGAATGCTGAGTCGGTTCACTAGCAATCCAGGCGTTGAGCACTGGAAAGCTGTGAAGCGTGTTATGAGATATCTCAAGAAAACTCAGACATATGCACTTTTCTACAGCGGAGATCCGTCAGTAGTGGAAGGCTTCAGTGATGCTAGCTGGTGTTCAGATATGGAGAGCGAGTATTCCACAGGTGGATTCGTATTCGCCATGGGCGGAGTTGCTATATCGTGGAAGTCGAAGAAGCAGACTATGTTATCTCGCTCCTCCATGGAATCTGAATTCTTTACATTGGATGCTGCTGCAGATGAAGCAGAGTGGCTTCGGGAGCTCATGTATGATCTTCCGGTGGTTGGGGCTCAGATACCGGCAATACCGATATACTGTGACAACCAGGCGGCAGCAACAGTGGCATCAAATGACCTCTTCAACGGGAAGAAGAGGACTGTGCGGTTGAAGCACAGGGCAGTACACGATCTTATCAAAAGAGGTGTAATTGTAGTAGTTGATGTTCGGAGTCAGGAGAACCTGGAAGATCCGTTCACAAAGGGCCTCAAGCGCCAGTTGGTCGATGACACAGCTTGTAAAATGGACTTGAAGGCATTCTGATAGTGTGTCTTTGTAATCCTACCATAAAGTTTTATGCTATTAGTTCAAAGAGAAATCTACTAGGCATCTAACTTTTGGTTCAAAGGAGGATCACTGACTGGGAAACTATCAGGTAACAGTGGGTACTTGTTCTCTGGAACATGGAAGGGATACGGACCCATAACCACTGTTGTCTACTATGTATTTTTTCTGCGAAAAAACAGATCCTGTGGAAGGTTGGCTTAAACGCCTTAATGAGTTCTCAGGCAGAGTGAATGCCCTCTTTACAGGAAGCACGGTAGAGCAGCACTACAAGGAGTGAAACTCCATGCTACAGTGGGATGACTCCACCATGAGGTTCCCATGTAGGGGTAATGCCTCGGCTTTGCAAGCCAAGTCATAGCGGCGTAGCACCGCAAATAGGCAGGTAGCCTAATGCTGTATGACGTAATTAAAGAGTTGTAGACAGCACTACAAAGGGGAGGATGGCCCCATGTTACAGTGGCACAACACCACGATGAGGTACCCAGGTAGGGGTAAAGCCTCGGCATTGCAAGCCATGTCGTTGCGGCGTAACACCGCAAGGAAGCCTTAGGCTTCATGCTGGGTAGTTTGGCACTACAAAGAGGCTTGTGACCTCATGCTACAGTAGTATGACACTACGATGAGGTTCCCAGGTAGGGGTAATGCATCGGCTTCAGGCCATGTCATAGCGGCGTAGCACCGCAAGGAAGCGCAAGACTTCATGCCATATCTCTTTAATAAAGAACTCACCTATAGTGTATGGAAAGAAATATCAGGCCGTCTCTTGAGGGTAAACTTGTAGACGCCCAAAATTATACACTGAAACCAGGCTGGCACAAGGCCTTCAATGTGCAGCCAGAAGCACAGTTGATGTCATTATGTGAGTAGGAAGAATTGCAGTTATGGTGCAGAATTCAAGGCTTAGTCCATTCTTGTATCATGCTGTTATTTAACCTATGCGGGAAGATTTAAGTCGTAGCGACATCTCTCCTAATGCATGATGGACAGTCACTGTGGGGAACGCTCAACCCATATATTGAGATATGTGGGGGATTGTTGGTGTTTTTGTCTTTGGACTAGAAAAGATAGTCCCACATCGGCTACACCAAATGGTGAGTATCTCAATATAATGCATTGCTTGTGTTGAGGTGTGCACATGAGGTGTAGTGGGGCACAAGTTTGTGCCATGTGGGAGTATTTTTCTAGAAGGAAAAAGGATTAAATCCAACAAGGATGCAAGTTAATTTTTGTTGTGCGAACTCGGACTCGGACACGGACTCCAGGATGTCTCGTGCATGCACGGGAGTGTTCGGGGGGTAGGCGTGGACTGGCACACTTCTATGCTGATTGTGGGATGATCTAAAATATCAAACTCTATTTTTTGAGTATTGGTATTTTAGTCCCACATCGGATAGGAGAAGAGGTGAAGTCTCAACTCCACTCTATAAATAGAGCCCCTTGGCCTCATTTGAAAGATGCACCAAGAAGAGAGTTGAGGGAGTCTGTTAAGTCCAGGAAGCCCGTTCAAGTCTCAAATATTGACTTACGAGCGTTCCAGAAGTTCTTCGTGAACTTGCTGGTTCCTGGAAGTTGTTCGTGCTCGTATGGGGCGAATAAAGCTTTGAGCAACGGTGGTTCATTCACCCCAGCATCTTATTCTCGCCTGTCATCGCTGCTGTTGCCTTTTACAGTAACTTCTTTTTAGAAGCTCTACTGCCGATAGTTGCTTGCACAAAGTCTCTTTAGATTTTTGTGTATTACGTAGAATCTTTTTAGATCCTCGTAATTCAGAATCCTCCAAGATTTCTGTTGCACATCTTCTTTAAGGTGTTGCATTTGAAACGTTGTCTGTACAATTGTTTCAGTTTCAGAATTTTCCATCGAAAATTGTGCCTCGGCACTAACATTTTCCTCGTCCTCCTACCAGTACTAGAAGCATCTCCAGTAGGTACATGTGAATGACTCATATTCTCATCAATATCCGCATTTTCCTGGATGTCATCCAAAGCATGAACCACCTCATTTGTTGCCTCCTCCTCCTCGATTGCTTCAATAGCATTAGTCGGGCCTTCAGCTGCTTCACCCCTTGTCCTATCCTTACCAAATATAGCACCCAAATCATCATAGTATGGAAATGGCTTGTTCCTCAAACCCTTCGCAGTAGGATGGCTCTGCAAAACATTAAAAAGACAATATGCATATGATGAGGATGAATTAACTATTAGCAGATGGCAATCAAAGTGTGTTTCTTGCTTAACAGATAACACATCAATTTATGCATATGATGAGGATGAATTAACTATTAGCAGAGCACAAGTATCTTTACTATATTGAGTAAATTGGAACTATAAACCAAGATCATACAATAGGTTCCCAAGTATGCTATCAAGGGCAGCACATGCATTTCTCAGTAAAGAAGGAAAAAGAGAAGGTGGCATTCCCATTTTTGACTCCACCACAAAGAGAGAAGAAAGAAAACTAGTACATCGTTGATTTTGGATCGATTTCCAGAGAAATCTAATCGATATATTCGAATCTAATTGAAGGGTCACGTAGATGGTTAGGTTGTTGTCGTACCTCAACAAACGGTGTGCAAAACGATCGATCGTCGAGGGAGAAAGGTTGTCGAGAAATCAGCCTCCTGACTGCTGCTGCTGCTGTGGTTGCTGTTGCAACCTACGCGCGCGCGGCCTTTCCGGCCAGCGGCGGCTCTCCCCCGACGGCGCGAGGGGTCAGGGTGGCCACCCAATGGAGATGGGGGCGGCGTCACGGATTTGCTAGGGTTTTCGAGGGTTTTTATGAGAACTTCCTCTCTTTCCCTGCTTATGTACATATACTATAGTTAGGCCGAGCGGGGGAGGGGTTTCACTTGTTGTGCGTGTGAGTTGGGTTGTAAGGGCATGTAGGCCTGGCCCGACTGGGCTTGGGCCCGAGCTCAGCTGGGCTGGGATTTAGTCATTTATTTCTTATTTCTTTACATTACCATATATATATATATATATATATATATATATATATATATATATATATATATGCACACAATATAAAATACATATAATACTCTCCATAAAATCTAAATAAATTCTTACTATTTTCTATTCTTAATATAGGGCCTATTTATAGAAATATGTAAATTTATACATATATAATTAATCAATAACATAAAAGTAACCAATAATAATAAATGATTATATTTAGTAACAACAATATTATTAATAATAATGGTCCTAATAGCAACTAAAATAGAACAATAATAGATATATATTATTTAAATATACACACACTTTATTCGGCCCCAGAGAATCGTATAAATACTATAAAACACTATTTAATATTAATGATACTTATAATGTACATACAATAAATATTTACAAAATCTTTGCCCATTTGTAAAATAGATAAAAAATAATTGCATATACATAAAGTACGTCTGCATGGACGTCCTTGGTCTCAATACATGCCTACATAGGCTGGGGCTTGATTCGGGTCTAGTCCAGGCTGGTTTGGTACAACCGGGTTCCCTAATAATCAATAACCTTAATAATAATCAATTAAATTATTTATAGTGGTCATGTCGCAACTTGGTCTGGTTTTTCTAGATATGACACACTTATGGCTGGGTCTTCCCTACTATGGCTAACACATTAGTCAAAGCACGCAACTATGCTATCCGTGCCATGATTCTTGGTCACCTTGTACTCCAAATCTTAGCCATAACTAAGGTCATCTATTGTAATAATTTACTAATTACTTGTTTATAAAAATCACCATTTAATCAAATAAATAATAAAAATATTTCAAAAAAATTTGGGAAGGGGAGCTACAGTAAGGTAAAGTGTCCCAACCATAACATGACTCAATATCCCGTCATTGAAACAGTAGACTACCCCTACAACCAAACAAGGACAATGGGTAGTGCACTATTCCGTGATTTGACATTGTCCCGTGCCATGACTAGAACGAAGTGTGACATGACATTAACTATGGTCACCTAACCAATCTAGTGTGCAATTTAGAAGACATCTCAATGTATGGACAGGTAAAGGCTGACTCCTCCAGGACAAGGTAACAACTCACAATACGAAAACGTCAAGAACCAATACTATCAGCCGGCATAACTCGAGGCTAGCGGCCTACGTGACCCATCAGTCCACATAGGTCGAGGCTAGTGACCCTCGCGACACGACTACCATAGTACGCAGTTACTAAGGCTTTTGATTTTGGGTAGTCCATACATCAAACTGTCTTCACCCTCCCAAGGATCGCTAACAAAAGGTAGTCCGCTAAGACTAGGTCCACATGCATATTAAAACACAAGCAAGAAAAACAATTGAAAGCAAAATAAAGTATCTATGAACAGCAAATCATGGATTCAACTGAAAATAAACAAGAAATAAATATACAGTAAATAAAGAAAGATGCAATTAATTATAAACAGTAAATAAGGCAAGGTATCTTGCCTGAGGTTGTGTGCAAAAGGGGTACGTCCAATAGCTCGAACCGTCAGAATAGTGAAGCGATGAAAGCCAAATCCCGCATACGTCCTCGATGCTGAAATAAACACCACGAACGTGTTCGAAATATAAGATATGTCTAGGAAACACCTGTCCAAAAGTCCAATTCTGGAACATGGACAAAATCATAATTTTCGGTCAAAACGATGTCCGCCGTTGGACCGTTTTGCACCGAAACGTGTGCCAGTATTTACGGTCTATACAGTCGTCAAACTACATGTCTACAGGTCCGGTTGGAGAAGACGAACTCAATGGTATGTCCAATTTTGGATTCCGATGAGACGTGCACAAATTCGCTCGTTGGAGCGGGTCACGGGCCTGCCAAATAGGCGTTCCGATCAACCTTCTCAGAATCGGACCAAACTTGACAAACAGGACTAGAAAAATGATACGGTCCTGCTGGCGTAAGTTTCGTCTCGATTTGACGAACGTGCACAAAGGAATTGGAAAATTTGCAGAGGTTGATACGGTGATTTTCGACAGATTCGTATCAAATTCGTCGCGCACACGCAACCAATTTGAATTCCGTCAAAGTCCACACGTCCACGAAGTCGATACACACCTTTCAATGCTTTCGGTTCGCGACCACGTCGTCCGGTTTGGCGGGACACACGGTATCCGTAAAAAGTTTCTGGAATTTATAGTTTCAAACCAGTTTTCATCTAAACTTTGCAACTTAATTAACAACAGTATAAATAATGAAAATTAAAACTAAAAACTAGATTTCCATCTCGTATATGTTGTGAACGAATCTGTTCAGACAGGTTTTTGAAACTGTACATGGATCGGCAAATTTTTGCCTTCCAAATTGAGGCTTTAGACTGCTCTATGGCTCTGTTTTTAAACAGATTTCTCTCGACTTCGTGTCGATTTCTCGAGCAACCTGGTTACTTATTTCCCGAATCTAATTGCTAGGATTCGAAGAGGGTCATGTAGGCTCTCGATAGGAATTTACGGTTCGTAAATCGATTGAGTATGCGAACAAAGTTTGGACGGAAAGGTGGGTACCTCGTGGGTTGCTGTGACAGGGCAGCGCTCTGTTTGGCACAGTTTTCGGCGATCGACGGTGGCACGACGCTTCGTAGGTGGTCGAGAAGGTCGGTCTAGGGATAGGAAAGTTGGGCGAACGTGTAGGGACTCCCGGTTTGATCCAAATAAATTTATATACGAAGATCGACCCAATTTCGTTATATATCGATTGTTTAAATCCTAATTTCATATAGAATTTGAATTCGAATTCAAATGGGTTTGATCTTGATCGGGGGAGAATCTGATAGGGATTTGATTAGATTTGATTTCATCCAATTTGGATGAGAACTTGTTTAAAAACAATGTTTCAACAGGGGAGAAACTGTGTTTAAAAAAAAGGGTCGGGTTGCATTCATGGGGAAGATGGTGAACAGTTGCCGCTGGCACTGTTCACCCATGGTTTTTTTTTTTCTTTTTTTTTCTTCTTTTTATATTACCTATATATAACCCAATCCTTTTCCTATCAATACAAAAATACTAAAAATAATTGAAATAGCAATTTAGATAAATTCCTAAAAATCTAAAACATTTTATAATATATTTTCCAATAATTTTGCACATATCCTTTTATATTACAAAGATTATAAACTCTATATATCAAATATAATTAGTATACTCTATATATCAAATGCATTTGAAAAAAATATAAATATCTTTTTACAAGAAATTAAATAAATAATTCATTACCAAATATGGCATTCACTTGCCATATGCTAGTATAAAATTTATAAACTACACCCAAGCTATTAAATTGTTTTCAAGGGATATTTCGGGTATCAAAATAATAAATAAAAATTCCCAAATAATATTTCTGAAATATTTGAAAAATATTTTGTACACATTTTTTTACCTTCTATCATTATAACATGACAAAAAAAATTATTAAATCCAGTACAAGGCTATTACTCATATAAATACTTGCCATTTATACAAATAAAATAATCCTGATAATAATAAAAATAAAATGTTTGGGGGTTTACAGAGGGAATGAAACCTTTTACTGCGTCAGCCCAAGATTGCGTCAGCCCAAGATCTATTTTGGAAGCCCAATAATGCTCGGCCTTCGCCTCTATTCAGCCCAGCCAACACAAGTGAGTTCCAATGTTTGAAAATTCGCATGAAAAATGATACCATGAACATGTATGGAGTATATGACCTGATATCAAATTCACAAACCGGATGACATGGGGGTTGTCATATGGAGAGGGGGTTGGCCAAGTCCGAAGTCTTATCTGACTTACACTTGGGTCGAAGAGCATAAAATTTTAAGAAGAACTGGTAAATGTCACGTACTTCTTTATAGAAGAGGAAAATGATATCAATTTGAACAAACCATCTCTACCAGAAGACGATAAAACATTGGAAGTTGAGAAAAAGGAAGCTCCTTACATAAACAAGGCTACGACTCATCATCGGAGGAACCATGTAGAGGCTGAGGTAGGCTCCAGCCTACCCCAAAAAAGCTTTTTTCCTATGTTTTGTTTTTTTGTTTTTTAATATCAGTTAGCCCTCGCCTCATCCTAGCCAACTTTAAACCACCCCAATTTGAATTTTTGGTTCCACCCTTAGTTCGACTAATGAATACTTAACTCTCCTCAAAGCTCTAAATCAGGAGATCTGATATGATGCCAAGATGGTCATACATCTTGAAGCCTAAAAAAAGATGGACGAATTCAGCAAACTTCATGACAACTATGACAACCTTACCGAAGATTACTTCAACCTGAAGAAGGAAGTAGTCAATTTATTAGTCGGATCTGCGAACCTGCCTTCTTAAATGGGTTTGAGTCAGGTCTAGCATAAATGGGTTTGGGCATAAAGTAAGTCTAGTTGTGTAACATGTTTAATAAATAGGTCAGTTTATGTCAAGGATAATGATGACCCATTTGACCCATTTATTTAATAGATTGGATTCAAATACACCTATCTACCTAAGCTCCAACAAAACTATGACATAATAAAAGTTTGATCGTCATTAATAAACTACTCGATTTTTGCAAAATTGGCATTCAAAAAGAAAGAAATAAGTATAAGTTCACAACATCACAATACTTTAAAAAAGCCAAAAAAGAGAGAATAAATCCACTTTGAGTCCATCCATTTAAGCGGATTAGGTCGAGTTAGACCATTTATAAATGGTCGAGTTTGGGTTTAAGGACATGCCTAAACGGGACATATAATCGATTTAGCCTAATCTAAACTGAATAGACCAAATTTTACCCCTAATTTTTGGGAGATACTTTTGTTAAGCGCATGAAAGCAAACACTCATGTACGCAATATAAAAAAATGTGGCCCTACATAATTTGGTGATCTATAAGATGTCTATTAAGAGGAATAGCCTTATGTATTGGTATGACTTATTGAAATTCAAGTAGTGTTGTCTACTTAGTCGATATTTGAATATACATGTCTTCATAATTTCAGTATTCATCTCAATATTGTATTTAGCTGGTTTGTTCCCTATAACATTTCGGTTGTATTGTGAGAGAGTACTTACCATTTGTGTCATTCCCAACACTTGTTACATACAGTATGTGGTGCAGTTGATTGTTATCCTTGTTATATTCATTGTACATATAGGAAGCACCCTATGGGGGGGAGGGTGAATAAAGTGTAACTAAAAATACACACAATTAAGAAATGCTAATAGGCAATTCAAGCCAAGTATTATAAATAAGTGAAGAACACAAACATTCGGTGCATCATGCTATCCTCCTGAGGAATTCAAGTCCTAAAACAATCTCCGACTTTTTAATTCATTATTACGAAAATAGTTACACTTGTGAGCTTTGATCACAAGGTCTCGCCAACTTCATACACATGAACTTTGATTCAAAGAGCTAACTAACTTCTATACAAGATTTGATACAAATGCTTGTTGACTTTAACCTCTTACAAAAGATGATATTCTTATTATAACAATTTGAAGATCGCATGTAATTTACAACTCAATTTACAACTTACTTTGGCAGAGGAAACTAGAAAGTTCTCCAAGGCGAACTATGTCAAGATATGTTTGGAATTGGATATTGCTAAAGAACTACCACAAACCATTAACATTTAGGTGGGGAACAAAGTTTACATCCAACCGGTGACGTATGACAAAAACGTGCGATACTGTAAACATTGCCTCCTCCGTGGACACAATATCAAATTTTGTTTCAGAGCAAATCCGGAGTTATGTAAGAAGCCGCGGGTCAAAGTGACGAATGACTATGAAAAGATCCTTCCTCGGAAGCAGCCACCACCTATAGTTAAAGCGACGACCGAGTCTATACTGGCATGCCGAATACACATACCTACTTTGCCACTCCTGGAGATTCGAACAACGGCAAAACCCAGACCAATAAGGTCATTAATACAGGTACATCATCCATTAAGATTTCTAACAAATTTCAATCTTTGATAGCAGACGAAATAGGCGAATCGGAACCTAGCGAAGATAGACAGGAGGGGGAGACTATTGTAGCTTCTATCCAGGTAGCAGACAACGCAGAGACGAACGGCATAACCGAGAAACTTCGAAAGGGGTGAGTATTCGGTTTATTCGGTTCCAATCGAACCGAATAACCGAAAACCAAATTGGACTGAAATCGAATAAGCAAAACCGAAATCGAACCGAATTGGTCAATAACCGAACCGAACCAAATTAAATCGGTTCGATTTTTGATTTATTCGATTTTTAGGTTTATGTGTGTTTTTTTGTTAATATATATAATAACTAAATATACCTATATATATTTATTATATACCTATAGTATATACATTTTTTTTAACAATGGCTACTGCCTTCATTGAATGAGAAAATAAGAGAAGTTGGAACCGGAAGATAGCCCGAGTTCCTACATAAAGTGATGGGGATCCTAGACCCAAAATACCCAGTAAGAAAAGAGAAACTCTTTTTTTTTTTGAAGCACGGGAACCAAAAAAAACTACCAGACAGAAGAATGAAATTCGAAATTCGAAAGTGGAGGGGCACGTGGCCCCAAGCGTGGGGCCCGAGGAAGGCTCTGCCCGAGGGGGCGGGGGCCCGAGGGAGCTCTGCCCCAGAGGGTGCTGCGCTCGAGGCGGCAGCGCGGACCGCAGATCCCGAGGCGGCAACGCTGACCGGGCGGGAGGGCCAGAGGGAACTTCGGCGAGGGAAGCCAGCGCTCCGACGGGGGGGGCAGAACGACCAGGAGGCGAACGTGCACGGCGGGGAGCGACGGCGGGGGTCGAAGCCCCTGCGACAAGGCCAAACGAGGGGGAGAGCGGCGGTGGGGCCACACGAGGCGGAGGGGGAGAGCGGCCACCGTCGCGGGAGCAGGACCCGGAGGAGGGAGGCGCCGGGAGGGCCCCTGCTGTACGAAGGCCAGGAGGAGAGATCGGAGAGGAGAGCGGGGGGAGGCCGATCCCCAGCACGGTAGGCGGCCGGCAGCCGGGTGAGTTAGTAGTAGCATCTCGACCCCAAGGATAGGGCGTACACCGCCCACTACGCCGCGGAGGAAGAGACAGGCTCGCCGGGAAGAGAAGAACGCCAGTGGGGCACGGACGCCTGGGCGGAGAGAGGCGTGGCCGCCTGGGCAGGGAGGGAATACCAGTACCACCTTAGAGTGAGGGGGTCCTGGTAGTAGGCCACCGACGCGGAGGAGGGAGACGCAGCGAGATGGCCGACGGGGGCGGCCGGGGCGGCGGGCGCGAGGAGAGTAAGCGCCGGAGAACAGTCCACTCCCGAGGAGGAGGGAGGCGCCGGGGGGACGGCCACAGACGAGGCGGGGATAGCCGGGAGGGGGTCCTCGGCCACGGCGGGGGGAGGCACGAAGGAAGGAGGCGCGAAAAGGCTGACTGCTGCCAATGCGGGGAGGGACATGGCGAGAGGGATCTCCGGGGGAGAGGCAACAGCCGGGGAGGCGAGCACCTGGGGCGGATGATCCGGAGGAGGCAAACTAGGCGGGACGGAGCTGAGAGCCGGGGGAGGAGGAGGGGTCGAGGAGGACGCTGTCGGAGGAACGGAGGGTCGCCTCGAAGAGTGGGGAATGGGGGGATGGGCCGCGACCGTTGGGACTGGCGGCGATGCGGCAAAGACGGCTGCCGGGGGGTAACGATCCGGAGGGGAGGCCATGTCACGCCCCGATCCGGGAAATCGCTCGTCCTCGCTAGATTTTATCCGAATCATCGTCCTCGCTGGGGCGTGATGCCGCACGAGCCTGGAGTTGCGCTCGTGCAAGGCCAGATAAGCAGCGGAAGAAAACAAGAATAACATAAGAATCTCGTTTTTTGATTATGAACTGAAGGTTACAAAGGCTCTAAATAGCCCAACATAAAACGCTAATTGGCTACAACGCTCATGATCTCTCTAGCTCACAAAGGATTACATTTTTCCATACATTATGCCTCTATGTAGCCACCAAGTAGTATTCGGCCGAACATCTCCATGTCTCAAGTCCGAACGCCTATGCGGAAGCTCCTCTTGAACGCCAAGGACTCCATGCCTCGGCACGTCCAAGCCAAGCTCCGCCCCGAGCCGATCATAACCTGAGCCTGCACATAAACTAGTGGGGGATTAGTGCTTTCGTCCTCGCTTCGTACTGATCAAGACCCGCTCGCACCCATACTAAACACTAAATCATTTAGTGGAATATACATCATTATTGGTGATCTTTCTACT
Source organism: Iris pallida (assembly GCA_029216955.1). Classification (NCBI taxonomy): domain Eukaryota; kingdom Viridiplantae; phylum Streptophyta; class Magnoliopsida; order Asparagales; family Iridaceae; genus Iris; species Iris pallida. The sequence goes on from JANAVB010021197.1 coordinate 3,967,775, forward strand.
TAGCCTTAGGATCAGTTTCATAGCAATACTTAAACATAGCACATTATCATAAATGTGTCCCATGCCGTGTTCCTGCAGCAGATATAGTTAGCCATAATATGAACGTAAACATAGTGTTCGTGATCATCTCCGTCTCATATTGCCTAACCTGTACGGGTTAGAACTTAACATAGAATCATATCATTCACGTAATAGCCAACCATAAACTTAGACCATGCATAAGGGTCGCAGGCCCTGCGCCTGCACCCGACTCTTATCTCAGCCCACCGGCCCTATCTATATGAAGGTCACGGTGTTTCGTACCGTAATGGACTTGGAATCTCTTATGTGTAAGCCTACAATCGCTTCGATACAGGTTGCTAGCCCAGTATCCGAAGGATCCCAAACTTATGGATATCATAGCTTATCACAGCACTGGACGGTCGCAATCCGTCCGAATGTTGTGCACCATAAATACCACACATAATTCCCTCCTAGGCCGAACGGTCCCGGCGCCCCGACGTAACCGTTCGAGGGAAGCCGTACCCGTGCACGGGCCATCCGAGTCCATTGACCATGCAATACGCGCCATAGCAAACACACATAACATTCCAACCAAATCCTCCGTTTCATAAACATAGTCTCGATCCATAAACGGTTTCCCGTGCCATAAACGGTTTCTCGTGCCATAAACATATTCGCGTCTCATAAACATAATCCACCATTCATATGGGGAGCTCCGTCGACGTTATGCCCCAACACATCCATATTGATGCACGACGCCCAACGGCTTAGTCATTTCATTTTTATATTCTGCACGTACCATTCGTAAGTTGTTCACATAGCCTAACTCCGAAGTTACTTAGTCTTTTCGTACATAAGTGTGCGAGGGCACGCTCAGCACCATAATCAATGTTCTACGCCTAGTGTTCAATGTTCTCGGAGCCATGCACATGATGCACGTCTCAATATCGTCTTTCAATGTTCTACCATCATTTCCCTACCGCGACTCGTACACTTGATGCACTTCGCTTCAATTGTTCGATTGTTCAATGTTCTATCTTAGTGTTCAACGCATATTTAGATCTTTCATCGCCGAGCCACGCTCGCTAACTCGATAACATCTTACGCATTCCATAACATAGTTTATTAGACGTGAAGGAATAGAGAGAGAGTCAAGAACCCGCCCACCTTAAGCCGATACGCCTTGCCGTTTCGCTGAGTTGAAGCGTCTCGCTTCCATAACTTGGTCACATAGCTAACTCCCGGACTTAGCCATTCCTTTGAACTACTCGGTTGATTTGGCCTATCGCGCCCATGCCACAATCCGTTGCAAGGCCACGATTTGGTTTTGCGGACACTTCACTGCATAAGGCAAAATACCGACCTCTTATCGTCCAGCGTAAAAGCATAGCCTGCACACCAGATCAACTAAAATTAGCACTTGCTCAAATGGGACTTATCCTTTGTATCGATTCGATTCATAGATTCCAACCGACTCAAAGCTTACCTTTGGCCAACGTAATACTTGCATAGATTCGCATCAATACTTCATCGGGTCAACGCAACTCTTCGAGTCAACGACTCATCATAATCACAGTGCGGAGCGGGGCATTACATAATATACCACTCAAAATCAGGTTCGTCCTCGAACCGAAACCAACACTTAAATCCAAGTGTCTCGCCAGATCGTTTCACGATCTCGTGCTACTATCGTTGGAATCATACAACTTAGTTTGGATCATACACATATTTTAGGCATCCCACTAATATATGCATTTCAGCCAAGCTCAGTTGTAGGATGTCGGGGCAACTAACAAGGTCAATTTAAATCCTCAAGTACCAATCAGCTCGTACTCAACTTAGTCAATTCTTAGCGCCTATTCTCAAAATACTTCTCGTATGCATCACCCCATAACATGTGATCATCTTCCAACATCTTGCACATAGCTTAATTCGAAACTACTCGTTCGATCTCATAAGTTTCTCGCTGGCCACCGAACACTCACACTGCATCAAGTCATTGCACATCCGATCGCAATGATTCTCCACAATGCCTACTCGTCCAACCGTTTTCTATCTCTCACATAACTCAAGTATTTCATCCGATCATTCATAACATTTGGCCTTAATGACATGGACTAAGTCCACATGTCTCCATTTTCTTTGCCTACATTCCGTACTAAGTCTCGCACGCAACTATCCAAACATGATTCATATTCTCTCGCTCTATCCATACATTACGTCTGGGGCTACCCCCGCTAGGTAACTTATCCAGACATCATGCTCGCACTCTTCCGACACAAGAGGTCAACTTGAGTCTACGATGCTCAAAGGCAACAATCTTTCTGACCCAAGGTCTCTTACGATGCGCCCAAACACACATAGCCTAACCGTCACCCAAACCGATCTACGACACAACTCTTAGGTCATTCTACTATCCATCGCTCTCGCACATTGCAAAATTCTTGCAATCGCCTTACCGCATTACTACGCTAAGCACGTTCCTCAACATCTATTCGATCCAACATAACTTTTCTGACCATATCGATTCTAGTACTCGCTAACTTTCGAGACACGATACTCACTCGCTTAGACTTATCCTCAACATGCACTACCTCATTCCTTATCCTCGACTAAATTTCTTATGCGACTTCTTTAGGGTCATCCTATGGGACTTCAACATTCACTTGATTTGGCGGTCAAGTCTTCTAGGGTCATCTGTCCCGAAACTACGCTCAAAAATTGAAGATCATCAACGAGGGACAGTTACAACGAACCATGCTATATCCTATCGCGACGCCAAATCAATTCCCGACAATTCCTATGAGACTTTATCCAATCCGACATACCAATCCATAATTTATCCATCCCCGCACAACTGATGCACCGTTGCTACTCGAATGACTCATGCGCTTGTGCGCCATTACTACTCGAATCACTCATGCATTACCGTCGACTATCTTTGCTTGTCGTATGACGCCTACTCGCCTCAGGTCCGAGTTACCTATCGTAATCATAGCTCGACACATTCCGTACTCATCAAACCATCCTCGAACAACTTTCGCATCAAACCACAAGTCCATATCAAATTTGCCACGCCTCGCAAGTTCGATCATCCCCGCTGGATGAATCACCATACCAGCCCTCACGCGGAATGATCGTCCTAATTTGGCGTGACGCATGTGCGATGCTGGAGTTGCACTCGCATAAGACAAGAATGTCAACATAGTGGTTATCCACGAATCAATCCAGACACTTTAGATTTCATCCGAGTAACATCCGTCGACTTCTCAAATTCTTCGAAGCATTCCTACCGTTATCATCCCAATTGCCATAACTTAACTTGCACCTTATTCATCCAACAACAATGCTCAACATAATTTTCGTTCATTCGATCAGAGTATCCCCGAGTTATTGCATATCGTCTTTGATACGCCTCAATACCATCGTCGATATGCATAACTTGAACATCTTCGTCTCGCATAAGCTCCAATTCGTTGCAATCACTGTTATCATCCGAACTCGAATATGAATCAAGTCTTGCACACATCAAGATTCATTCCGTTATAACTACCATAATCGTGACATAATTTCCAATTCACATATTCATTCTCATGTCCCTAACTCGCACTTCCAAATTGTGCTACCGACTCCTCGTGCTAACCCAAATCTGTTCGCACGATTTCTCCGTACCTACTCAACACGTTCCGAACAAGCTTCCGTACTAACTCAACATAAATTCGACCGGTTCGACCATTTCCTCAACGTACATTTCTTTGCTATGCTCAGTCTATCGTTCGACTTACACTTAAGGAATCTTCATCCGACGTATCATCCATAGGTACGACTTCGCACATAATCACTCAACTCAATTCATCGAGGCGTACTCGCATCAACTTTTATCGAGTCGTTCCAACTCCAGTCTCAGTATTACTCCTTCTGTTGCGGACAAACCTATCGTAATAACATAATCGTCTCGACGAAGTCTATCGCAAGTCGCCAACCGGCTTAACATAGATATCGCTAAGTGGTATCCCATATACCACTCAGGATCGAGCCTATCTTTACCGACACAATACTTCGCTATACTGATCGCATAATTGGTATTGCATATACCACTCGAAATCGAGTCATTACTCGACATCATATTTCGCATAGGTCCGACATCTATTTCTCAATCAACTATCCCGTATGGCGATCTTTCCGATCCCAGCTCTAGCGTTTGCTTACTCGAGTTGGCACGACAACTGGGCTAACATGCACCATCGTTCACTTAAGTTGACACACATTCAATCTAACCGTACCATGGCGATCATCTCGATCACACCCGCAACATTCGCTTATTCAAAGCTCAACGCGACATTTGGCCAACATACATGTTCGCCTACTCAATTCAACTTAGCGATCAATTTGACTCGTACTATCGCATCCGCGATCTTCCAATCTCACTCGTTGCAACTCGTGCAACAACTCATTCTCGATACTTAAGGTCTTTACTCAATCTCTTACAATATATCGCTATCCATCCGCATAGCCATACAACACGCATCATACCATATCGACTCATCGCACTGATGCAACGGACGATCCACGACTTGCTACACTCCGTGCAACCACAACACATAACAGTTTTCATAGCAACATAACACGCATCGTCTCATATCTCGACTCGCTGCACTTCGTGCAACCAAGAACACATATCTCCTCGCACTTCGTACGACCAACAACATATAACTCCTCGCACTTCGTACGACCGACAACACATATATTATTGCACTTTATGCAACCAACATCACCATATTCGTTGCACTTCGTGCAATCAACGACTCATAACTTTCTTACACTTCGGGAAACCATAATCTCGTAATCCGTTGCACTTCGTGCAACCAACACTCTATAACTCGTTGCACTGCGTGCAACCAACGTTCTCCGATGGTACCTGGAGATAGCGTGATAGTCACGACATACTTGTGGCAGACGTACGCACTTAATATAGACTTATTGTATGGAACATCCAATGTAGCGTCGAGCAGATCCATGAGCCATACGGTTGCAGAAACAACTTAGAGTCAACTGAATTCGATAGCGAAGCAACTGAGGGTCAAAGAGATTCACGTACGGTCCAAAGGATGGAACCGCTCTGATACCAACTTGTCACGCCCCGATCCGGGAAATCGCTCGTCCTCGCTAGATTTTACCCGAATCATCGTCCTCGCTGGGGCGTAATGCCGCACGAGCCTGGAGTTACGCTCGTGTAAGGCCAGATAATGGTTCACATAGTAATTATCTCAAATTCGTAACATAAGCAGCGGAAGAAAACAAGAATAACATAAGAATCTCTTTTATTGATTATGAACTGAAGGTTACAAAGGCTCTGAATAGCCCAACATAAAACGCCAATTGGCTACAACACTCATGATCTCTCTAGCTCACAAAGGATTACATTGTTCCATACATTATGCCTCTATATAGCCACCAAGTAGTCTTCGGCCGAACATCTCCATGTCTCAAGTCCGAACGCCTATGCGGAAGCTCCTCTTGAACGCCAAAGACTCCATGCCTTGGCACGTCCAAGCCAAGCTCCGCCCCGAGCCGATCATAACCTGAGCCTGCACATAAACTAGTGGGGGATTAGTGCTTTCGTTCTCGCTTCGCACTGATTAAGATCCGCTCGCACCCATACCAAACACTAAATCATTTAGTGGAACATGCATCATTATTGGTGATCTTTCTACTTAGCCTTAGGATCAGTTTCATAGCAATACTTAAACATAGCATATTATCATAAATGTGTCCCACGCCGTGTTCCTGCAGCAGATACAGTTAGCCATAATATGAACGTAAACATAGTGTTCGTGCTCATCTCCGTCCCATATTGCCTAACCTGCACGGGTTAGAACTTAACATAGAATTATATCATTCACGCAACAGCCAACCATAAACTTAGACCATGCATAAGGGTCGCAGGCCCTACGCCTGCACCCGACACTCATCTCATCCCACCGGCCCTATCTATATGAAGGTCACGGTGTTTCACACCGTAATAGACTTGGCATCTCTTATGTGTAAGCCTACAATCGCTTCGATACGGGTTGCTAGCCCAGTATCCGAAGGATCCCAAACTTACGGATATCATAGCTTATCACAGTACTGGACGGTCGCAATCCGTCCGAATGTTGTGCACCATAAATACCACACATAATTCCCTCCTAGGCCGAACGGTCCCGGCGCCCCGGCGTAACCGTTCGAGGAAAGCCGTACCCGTGCACGGGCCATCCGAGTCTATTGACCATGCAATACGCGCCATAGCAAACACACATAACATTCCAACCAAATCCTCCGTTTCATAAACATAGTCTCGATCCATAAACGGTTTCCCGTGCCATAAACGGTTTCCCGTGCCATAAACATATTCGCGTCTCATAAACATAATCCACCATTCATATGGGGAGCTCCGTCGACGTTATACCCCAACACATCCATATTGATGCACGACGCCCAACGGCTTAGTCATCTCGTTTTTATATTCAGCACGTACCATTCGTAAGTTGTTCACATAGCCTAACTCCGAAGTTACTTAGTCTTTTCGTACACAAGTGCGCGAGGGCACGCTCAGCACCATAATCAATGTTCTACGCCTAGTGTTCAATGTTCTCAGAGCCGTGCACATGATGCACGTCTCAATATCGCCTTTCAATGTTCTACCATCATTTCCCTACCGCGACTCGTACACTTGATGCACTTCGCTTCAATTGTTCGATTGTTCAATGTTCTATCTTAGTGTTCAACGCATATTTAGATCTTTTATCGCCGAGCCACGCTCGCTAACTCGATAACATCTTACGCATTCCATAACATAGTTTATTAGACGTGAAGGAATATGGAGAGAGAGTCAAGAACCCGTCTACCTTAAGCCGATACGCCTTGCCGTTTTGCTGAGTTGAAGCGTCTCGCTTCCATAACTTGGTCGCATAGCTAACTTCCGGACTTAGCCATTCCTTTGAACTACTCGGTTGATTTGGCCTATCGTGCCTATGCCACAATCCGTTGCAAGGCCACGATTTGGTTTTGCGGACACTTCATTGCATAAGGCAAAATGCCGACCTCTTATCGTCCAGCGTAAAAGCATAGCCTGCACACCAGATCAACTAAAATTAGCACTTGCTCAAATGGGACTTATCCTTTGCATCGATTCGATTCATAGATTCCAACCGACTCAAAGCTTACCTTTGGCCAATGTAACACTTGCATCGATTCGCATCGATACTTCATCGGGTCCACGCAACTCTTCGAGTCAACGACTCATCGTAATGCACCGTGCGGAGCGGGGCATTACAGGCCATACCGCACGCGAGGCTGTGAGAGGGGCGGGCGGAGGGCTGAGGAGGGAGGGGGCTAGGAGCGACCGTAGTCGTCGAGCTCGGTGATGCCTAAGTCGTCCCCTCCGGCGGCGGGGCCGAAGAAGAGAGGAGGATGGGGGGAGCCGCCGCACGTTGGGCAGACGCCCGGCCATCCAAAGAAGCTAGGGTTGCCAGGAAGGGATGGAATTGCTCGGAGGGGAGAGAAGCGCCCGGCAACGTGCGGCCACCAACCGAGGAAGAAGAGGGGGAGAGAGTACTCGGGGAGCTGGGAGCTCCTGCCATAGCGGCCACCTGCCATCTTATATATATATATATATAAACTAAATTTTTTTATTCGGTTTTCGGTTTTGGACCGAAACCAAAACCCAAAATCGAAATCGAATAAGAAAATTTAGTATTTTCAAAACCGAAACCGAAATCGAACCGATTTTTTTTAAAATCGAACCGAATCTCTTGTTCGGTTCGGTTTTAGGTTCAAAACCGAATAATGCTCACCCCTAACCTTCGGACGAAGGTTGCTGACAATATGAAGGAGGAATGCAGACCAATCTCTTCCTCTTCTACTGATTTCTGCCAGGAACAGAACGAACACAAAATTAATGACACGGTCATCATGATGGGGAAACAACTTCTGGGCATGCAATCTCCGAAGTCAAGAGAGACCCCTAATGAGGAGAACAACAAAATTAGGTCCTTTCGACCGAAGAATATCGTGATAGCCAAAACTATTCCTGCTGAAGCCTCTTCTACCACCCCCAAGTCACTAGGTGTGAGCATTATTCGGTTTTGAACCGAAAACCGAATCGAACTGAACCGAATAAGAGATTCGGTTCGGTTTTTAAAAAAAATTGGTTCGGTTTTGAAAATACTAAATTTTCTTATTCGGTTTCGGTTTCGATCCAAAACCGAAAACCGAACAGTGGGCGGCGTACGCCCTATCCTTGGGGTCGAGATGCTACTTCTAACTCTCCCTGCTGCCGGCCGCCCGCCGCGCTGGGGATCGGCCTCCCCCCGCTCTCCTCTCCGATCTCTCCTCCTGGCCTTCGTGCAGCAGGGGCCCTCCCGGCGCCTCCCTCCTCCGGGTCGTGCTCCCGCGACGGTGGCCGCTCTCCCCCTCCGCCTCGTGTGGCCCCACCGCCGCTCTTCCCTCGTTTGGCCTCGCCGTAGGGGCTTCGGCCCCCGCCGTCGCTCCCCGCCGTGCACGTTCGCCTCCTGGTCATTCTGCCCCCCCCCCCCCCCCCCCCCGCCGGAGTGCTGGCTTCCCTCGCCGGAGATCCCTCTGGCCCCCCCACCCGGTCAGCGCTGCCGCCTCGGGATCTGCGGTCCGCGCTACCGCCTCGGGCGCAGCACCCTCTGGGGCAGACCTCCCTCGGGCCCCCGCCCCCTCGGCCAGAGCCTTCCTCGAGCCCCACGCTTGGGGCCACGTGCCCCTCCACTTTCGAATTTTGAATTTCATTCTTCTGTCTGTTGGTTTTTTTTGGGTTCCCGCGCTTCCAAAAAAAAAAGAGTTTCTCTTTTCTTACTGGGTATTTTGGGTCTAGGATCCCCATCACTTTATGTAGGAACTCGGGCTATCTTCCGGTTCCAACTTCTCTTGTTTTCTCATTCAATGAAGGCAGCAGCCATTGTTAAAAAAAACAAATATATATATATATATATATATAGGTAAAAATATATATATATATAGGTATTAATTATAGGTATATACAATAGGTATATATATAGAGAGAGGTGTACACTATAGGTATATAATAAATATATCTAAGTATATTTAGTTATTATATATATTAACAAAAAAACAAATAAACCCCAAAACCGAATAAACCGAAAATTGAACCGATTTAATTCGGTTCGGTTCGGTTCGGTTATTGACCAATTTGGTTCGATTTCGGTTTTGCTTATTCGGTTTCGGTCCAATTCGATTTTCGGTTATTCGGTTCGGTTGGAACCAAATAAACCGAATACTCACCCCTATAAGTCACGGACTATGGTCGGCCAAAAGCAAACTAGGGAGCAGATTCCTACTTCACCTAAGAGTAACAAACAGAACTCGAACAAGACCAAAAATCTGCCATCTTCGGGTAAATAACCTGCGCAGAAGGAAAAAAAGGAAAATGCGACGAAACCCAACTCTAATATAGGGCGACGGAATAATAAGCAACCGACTCCAGTACAGACGGAGAAGGATATATCGACAGGGGAAGAAGTAGAATCTAACTTTCCAGAGACCAATAGCTTTAACAAGTTGGACCATTCGAGCAATAAGGAGTGGGTTTTAGCTATGGAAGCTAAGAGTGTCACGGTTAAGGGGCAGCGGCCGCCAACTACTTCAAAGGAGATAATGAAGCCTCTGGGAACTCTTTCGACTGAGGCGCCTAAGAGCAGGAATATCATCAACACTCCCACCACAAGGAAGAGAGCCAACACGAATGTCAACACCTCGAATACTATAACTCCCGTAGGTCTTATTACGTATTTTGGTATACGTGTACATATTTTGACTCATATTTCGTGTCTCATTGCATGGTTTATTTTGGCATTTCAATTGCTTGGTTCGGGTTCGGTTGGGTTCGGTTGGGTTCGGTCTGGTTGGGTTTGGTTTGAGTTAGTATGCAAACCCCTCCCTACCACTATCCCTCATTTATTAACCCAACAACCCGTCTCTCTCCTCATTCATTTCCGATTACTACTCTTCTTCCTTCTTCATTTCTCCACCGACCACCCGCCGTAGGCAAGTGTAACTTGCTTCATGGAGGAACTCAAATTTTGTTGTTCTATTGTCTTTCTCGCGAGATTCTAAGACACTTTAGTACTTAGTATTTTTAATTTCTGCGGCTCATTTCATGTAGATCTGAGTTTTAGTATTATTGATCTTCATGGTTTTGATCTACTGGACTTGGTTGTTTTCGAAATAGGGAGTTCTATGTGGTGGGAATTTCAATTTTACGCAAGTTTGACTCTTGAATGGCTAGATTTCACCGAGATTCGACCGAGATGAGTCTTTCTTGAGCTTTTACGCCTGCTTGTACCGGCCTTGGGGAGAAGATGCAGTTTTACGCACACGTTCTTACGTGCTAGCGTAGTATTTAGTTTTTACGCACACGTTTTATGTGCATGCGTATTAATTATCCTTTACGCACACGCATTTGCGTGCCAGCGTAATCGCTTATACGTCGAGTTCATTCGAACTCTACGCAGGGGCTACTCCACTTGGGTGGAGTGCTTGCTCGTGTGGAGTCTCGACCGCATGCGGCTTTGCTAGCGTAAAGCGTTTGCTCGCGTAGAATCCCACCCATCTGCTCTCTTGCTCGCGTAGAACTGCCTATCCTTAGGTCTTGCCCGCATAGAGCTGTTTTACGCTCGGGGTCTCTTAGGCCTAGCGTAGTCTCGCTCGCGTAGATACTTTGAGTCCCTATGGCGTACACCATTACCCTTTTATATCCTTACGCCTTTTGTCATGAACTTGATAATCACGAATTTATTTAATATGACTGGAATGATAATTGTACATGGCATGGTATGGCAAGTAACTGGCATGACGTGGCATGACGAGACATAACAAGTAAGCCTGATGGGAACTATTGAAAGCTGTTACGACGGCTAGCATGATATGACAAGAATGAATGGCCTGGACACCGTGGACGATATGTTTGTACAAGTGAACCAGTATTGTCTTGCATCATGTCTAGGATAGGGATCCCTGAGTACCACGGTCAGGGGTACCTACTTAAACTGACTAAGGCTAATAACTAGAATAATCCATTAGTCATGAAGAGATTTCTCAGCTACAGGCAATCCCGTTATCTGGGTGCCCCATCATGGGATCTGTAGCCTGCCGTCGAGTAGGGCACATTTTCAGCACATTGTCATGTGTTGCACTCTTCAAGCTACCTAAGGGTATATGTGTTCTTTGGACAATGTACCCACATGAATTCAACCCCTAAATTGCGTCCGGATAGCCTAGATGGTCTGCAGGGCTTGTGGCTGTGGAACAATCTCATTCCATCTTGCTAGTAATTAGGCCTGTGATAATCCTAGTTAGTTAAAGTATCAAGCCGTACTCATTGCATGGCCATGATTGATTGGATAGAGTCTAGCCCAGTCTAGTCTTGTCCTGATCCTGTACATGATCGTTAGCATGACCTGAATGCTTGTGCTTACTTTATCGATAAATGGTGGAAAACTAAGTTCCATTCAGATAAAGGGTTACAATCCCGGTCCTTGTTTGGTTTACGGGTTATAACTTGGTTATCTGAATAGTTCCATGGTTATCTTATCGTATGTCATCATGATTTTTTATATTTCCAGTCTTTTATTATATAATTATGTTTTGTGCTAATTACTGGTTTAGTTCTTAAGTGAAGCCTCCTTTGTGGCACTTGCTCTTTTTGGGATATAACCCAGCTGGTTTTGTATGGCCAGATACCGGAGAGGCTCCAGAGGATCTCTCCACCTTCCAGCCAGATGATGACCACCAGCGTAACCCTGGCAACGAGTGATTTTTATTTTGCTCTCCCACTCTATTGTAAAAATATTCTTTTGAGGCGTTTAGCCGACGAGCACGTGTTAGCTCGATTGCACTTTACTTACTGTCTGCCTACGGACTGTAGCATGATGAACAAATCCTAGGGTTGATCATGTATGACTGAGACTCTTGCTAGTCTACATATTTTGTATGACTAGCTTCATGATCATCCAAATATGTAATGTATGGGATGCCTTACTATTGTATATTTGGTGTTCTGACATCTTGTAACTGTTATTAGTTGCTTGAGATTGAGACAATAGGTTTGTTCATGACCATAAGAGACTGATGGCTTGTAGTTAAACCCTCATGTATCTAGACAGCCGTGACCGTATAGCGATGTGGGTTGTACTTTAATATACGTAGCTGGCTATGTCCGCCTCCGCTCTCTAGTATTTTGGTTTGTGGGGCGTTACATGGTTTAAGTGGTGGCCCATGCAGGTCTTGTGAATCAAGATATGTGAGGGTTTACCGAATAGGTGTCTCAATCAACACTCGCCCTTGATCTCTGCTCGTATCCTCTAAATCTCTAAAATCTTGACCTGATCACATGCTTGTATCTTTGATCTGTCCTGGTCCTTTCTTATTGTTCTATGTGTCGTCTTCTTCAGCGGCACTGCTCTTGGTCCTGCCAATCAACCGGAATGAGCTCAACGAGTACTCCCATAACAAGAGGATCAAGCTCAGCACTCAGGAGCAGCTTCCCGAGTCATGCTTCCCGGAGATCCAGAACCCCCAGTACAGCCAGCCCAGTCTGTGAGACATGATGAGGGAGTCTTGGCCGGACTTATCAGGGAGTTTCTTGCATCACAGGATCGTCGAGGTAATGCATTTCACCAGACAGTACAAGATGCTTTGAACAGAGGTGGTCATCAAGGTAACAGTACGACCAACAGCTTCAAACGTTTGAACCCTCCCTTCTTCGATGGTAGCGAAGATGCTATAGTCGCAGATGCTTGGCTGCAGGATACTGAGGTTATTCTAAAAGCAGCCATGACCCCAGAAGACGAGAAGGTGGCCGTGGTGCGCCTACAGTTATTGGATCTAGCCCGCAGCTGGTGGGAGGCACAGGCCGTTGGATTAAGAGCACCTATTGCATGGACAGTATTCCATGAGAGATTTTAGACCAAGTATTTTGATGCTGTAGCTCGGTACGATCTACAGACGAGGTTCACCAATTTGAAGCAGATGGACAGGACGGTCGATGGATATACGACCGAGTTCTCCAGGCTTAGTCGGTTTGCTCCCACCTTGGTGGCGACCGAGTTTGACAGAGCTCAGCGGTTCCAGCAAGGACTGCACCTGGAGATTTTGCTGGCGGTAGAGCAGCTTGAGCATCAGACTTTTGATGCAGTGTTGAGAGCAGCTGGGAGGCATGAGTATACCTCCCAGAGGATTATGGACCGGACCGGAAGTCGGAAGCGATCTCACGGCCAGATGAACCAGTCTTCAGCACCAGCCCCGGCAACCAGGGCTTTGACCATTGGAGCTCCGAGGCAGACGGCTTCCGTTGCGTCGATTCAGCATTCGACCCCGGCATATCCCCAGCAGCAGCAAAAGCAGTCTTCCATAATGGGTTGCACTCATTATGGAAAGTCAGGGCATCTGGTGTCAGAATATCGCAGAGAACAGGATTTATGCTTGGTTTGTGGAGCACCGGACCATAGGGTTGGGAACTGCCCGAATAGGAGGAGTTCATCTTCATCAACCTTTCTAGTCCCTCGGTTAGGGGGCCAGCTCCAGTACCAGTTCAACAGCAGCAGCAGCAGTTCCCGTTTCTGAGACCCTTGTCGCCTCAGGCCCAAGTATTTGAGCAGCAGAACCCCCAACAGTATGCACAAGTCCAAGATCAGACCCAGAACTGCCAGAGAGGTTTCCAGCAGAGGGGACCAGCACCCCGAGGGCACGGTCAAGTGATGGCTTTGACCGTGGAGGAGGAGTTAGCATCAGGTGAGGTAGTGGCAGGTACTATTCTCGTCAACTCCTTTCCAGCATCAGCATTGTTCGATTCTGGTGCATCGTATTCATTTATGTCTGCACGATTCGTGACACGGATAGGGCTGGAGTCCGAGTCATTATCAGTAAGGCTCGATATACTTACTGGCAACAGACTTGTGGGAGTAGATAGAGTGTTTTCCTCGTGTCGGATCATAGTTAGCAGTAGAGAGTTTCTCGCTAGGTTGATAGAATTCTCGACGGCCGATTATGATGTGGTCTTAGGGATGGATTGGTTGAGGGACCAGTATGCTATAATAGATTACCATATCGGCAAGATTATTTTTAGTATTCCTGGTGAGCCAGAGTTTTCATTTTTCTGAGGCAGAATAGAGCCTTCTCCTCCAGCATTCCGGATGGCAGTTACAGCGGCAGTCCAGTTTTCCAGAATTGTAGAAGAGTTTCCCGATGTTTTCCCCGAAGAGCTTCCAGGTATGCCACCGGAAAGGGAGATCGAGTTCACCATAGACTTGATCCCAGGGTCAGCCCCAGTGTCAGAGAGAGTCTACCGGATGGCGCCGTCAGAATTGGAGATCTTGTATAAGATGATTGAGGAACTCAGGACCAAGGGATTCATCCGTGCTAGTGGATCGCCTTGGAGAGCCCCGATGCTTCTTGTGAGAAAGAAGAATGGTACGTCCAGATTATGTATAGATTATCGTACCTTGAACTCAGTGACAATCAAGAACAAATATCCTCTCCCGAGGATAGATGACTTGTTTGATCAACTCAAAGGGGCATCCGTATTTTCGAAGATTGACTTGCGGTCAGGATACCATCAGATCAGAGTTAGAGAGCAAGACATCCCGAAGACGGCTTTCAGATCTAGATATAGGCATTGGGAGTTCCTTGTTATGCCATTTGGAGCAACCAATGCGCCGGCTGTATTCATGGACCTCATGAATCGTATCTCATGTCGTATTTGGATCAGTTCGTGATTGTGTTCATAGACGACATCCTGGTCTACAGCAAGAGTGAAGAGGATCATGAGCAGCATCTCAGAGTTGTCCTCCAGATTCTCAGAGAGCACCAGTTGTATGCGAAGTTCAGTAAATACGAGTTCTGGCTCGATCGTATTTCATACTTGGGTCATGTCATCACCAGAGGAGGAGTAGAAGTAGATCCCCAGAAGATAGTGGCCATTGAAACATGGCCAGTACCCAGTACCGTTACAGAAGTTCGTAGTTTTCTTGACTTGGCCAGCTACTACCAGCGATTTATTTTGGACTTTCCACGAATTTCAGCACCTATGACCCAGTTGACCCGCAAGGATGTGCAGTTTGCTTGGACCGCAGAATATCAGGAATCTTTTGAGAAGTTGAAGCGAGACTTGATGACGGCACCCATTCTCACGCTTCCAGATGGGACCGGGGGATTCTCAGTGTATTGTGATGCTTCAGGCAGAGGTTTGGGATGTGTTTTGATACAGCATGGGAAGGTAATAGCTTATGTGTCACGTTAACTTCGTGATCATGAGAGAAATTACCCGACCTACGACTTGGAACTGGCAGCAGTAGTGTTTGCACTTAAGCTTTGGAGACACTACTTGTATGGAGATAGAGTGGAGATTTTCATCGACCACAAGAGCTTGAAGTATGTGTTCACCCAGAAGGATCTTAACATGCGTCAGAGGAGATGGCTAGAGCTCCTTGTGGATTATGACATCAACCTGCAGTATCATCATGGGAAGGCCAACGTTGTTACAGATGCATTGAGCAGGAGAGCTGGAGTTTATTTTCTAACAGCGCAACCGAAGTTATTAGCAGATCTTCAGAAGATGGGTATAGAAGTTGTCCTTCCTACCAATGTAGCATTGATGGCCAGTCTGCAAGTTCAGTCCAGTATAGTTGATAGGATCAGGTTAGCTCAGTCAACAGATTTCAAGCTTCAGCGACTCAGAGCAGAGTGTGAGGCAGGACGGAGACCAGAGTTATGTGTCCATGAGTATGGTATATTTCGACATGGGAGGCGTCTTTGTGTACCCAGTAGAGATATCAGGCAAGAAGTCATGGTAGAAGCTCACAGTTTCCAGTATTCGATTCATCCGGGCGGTACGAAGATGTATCGTGATATTCGGCAGCATTTTTGGTGGAATGGTATGAATAGGGAGATAGCCCGGTTTGTCTCTCGGTGTTTGATTTACCAACAAGTTAAAGCTGAACATCAGAGACCGGCTGGACTTCTGCAACCTTTGCCGATCCCAGAATGGAAGTGAGAGCATATAACCATGGATTTTGTGACTGGATTACCTAGGTCCCCGGTCGGTAGAGATGCTATCTGGGTTATAGTCGACAGACTCACGAAGGTGGCTCACTGTCTCCCATTCAGAGTTGGTCAATCGACGGCTCAGTTAGCAGAGATGTATCTCAGGCAGATCGTCAGACTTCACGGTGTACCATTCAGTATTACATCGGACAGAGATTCAAAATTTATGTCGCACTTTTAGCGTAGTCTGCAAGAGAGTTTAGGAACTCACCTCCAGTTCAGTTCAGCTAATCACCCGCGGACAGATGGTCAGTCAGAATGCACGATCTAGACTCTTGAGGATATGCTACGATCATGTACTCTTGACTTTGGTGGTTCATGGGAAGATCACCTGCATCTCGTAGAGTTCTCCTATAATAACAGTTTCCAAGCCGGTATCTAGATGGCACCGTTCGAGGCACTGTATGGTAGGAAGTGCAGATCCCCGCTAGCATGGAACGATGTTGAAGAGAGGCAGATGCTCGGTCCGGAAATGATTACTCAGACAGTTGAGGTGGTCAGAAAAGTCAGAGATCATCTTCGCGTCGCACAAGATCGCCAGCGCCATTGGGCCGATTCTCATCGGCGCCCCCTTGAATTTTCCGTCGGCGACCATGTATTCCTCAGGATCTCATCTACCCGTAGAGTCATTCGTTTCGGTGTACGGGAAAAGCTTAGTCCTAGGTATATCGGGCCATTCGTGTCACGACCCGCACCCATTTTTTGGATACGTGACATGTCCAAGCCAGCCTACGCCGCAGAGTCGGCGGTAGAACGCTGTCAAGCCCACAAGAAATAAATGCTCAAAATACACTTTATTGCTCATTCATATTTCCACATTTATTATAACATTTACAACTTTTATATTTAAAGAAAATACAAAGTTCTGAAAATGATACAACCACTATCTATCTCTAGGTTTCTGTATGCAAGTACACCCGAATCTTCCAATGCTAAAGAAGCCATAGCTAACCTAAAAAATGTTGGTTTCCAGTCAGGAATGGAACAAGTACACAAACAGACGGCAATACGAAAACATAATAGAATTAACAAGACATGAAAATAACATATGGAATATGAAAGCTAGAAAGTAACTGATGACATGGCAGGTGGTGAAGAAGACAAGGAAAAATAAATAAAAGACAACTACCTATGTGGTGTGAAATATTCTTTTCGATATGTGAACGGCTAGGGGGTAAATACGGTACCCTGCACGTGTCGTGTGCAGCTGCTATCAGTCAAGATTAGACATATTAGGATATTTCTGGGTAGTCCACATGTCTACTAAGATATTTCCCCTTCCAACTACTCCGTGTGACGAGCGTGTCAACAAGCAGCAAGATATATGTATAAACATGAAATGAAAAGACTACTATGAATCGAAAGCAATCAGAAAGTACACTTGCCTGAGGTCCTTAGCTGGAGAAACCGATAGTACAACCACATCAGATGAGTCACTAAAGTCAACACATGCAAAAAGTCTCCAGATGCTGAAATAAACATTACCAATGTTCTTAGAATAGTCAAATTAGCTAGGATTGCATGTCCTTAAGTCTAATTCTGGACACAGGGCAAAACGATAATTTCGGGTCAAAATAGTGTCCGCCGTTGGACCCGCTTTGCACCGAAAAGCGTGCCAGAGTCAACGGTCTCTAAAGTCACCAAAATATATGTCAACAGGTCCAATTTTCTGATACGAACCCAACCGTATGTCCAGAGTTGGATTTCGACGGACCGTGCACAAAATCGCCTGTTGAGTCGGACCGTGGGGCCCACAAAATGGCGATCCGATCAACTGTCTCAGAATTGAACCAAACTTGGCATACAGGACCACAAAAATGATACGGTCCTGTTGGCGCAAGTTTTATCTCGATCTGACGAGCGTACACAAAGTAATTGGAGAATTTGTAAAGGGGCCGATACGATAAATTTTGACGGATAGGCATCAAATTCGTCGTGCACACGCGACCAATTTAAATTCCGTCAAAGCCCACACGTTCACGAAGCCGTTACGCACCTTTCGATGCTTTCGGTTTACGACCACGTCGCCCGGATTGGCGGAACGTACGTCGTATCGAAGGTTTTTCGTAAATTTTAATATTTTGAAAACAGGTTTTCGCCAATCTTTGGAATCCGATTTCTCGACGTACAGTCAACGAAATCAAACTCCGTAAGTTGGGTTACAGAGCCCTATAGGTTGTCTAGGACTGCCTTCAGATAGTTTTCAAAATCCCCTAATGTTTAGCTCAGAAAAAGCCTGCCAAGTTGGGTCGAGAGACTGTTATAAACTCTGTTTTGGAACAGATTTTCGCCAATGTTGGCATCGATCCCTCGGGAAATATAGGGCAACTAAATTGAAAATATTTGAAGGTTTTAAGAGTCCTATGGATTGACTTCGTACCTGACAAGACAGCTCTTAAAAATGATTAGCCGAGTGCTAAGTAATCCCTGCGCGAAGTGGGGTGTTCGACCACTGCTACTGCAGCTTGCTGTCGCGCGTTGGAGCACTGCCACATCGGCCGACGGCCAATCCTCGGCCAGCCTGCGGCGCGCGCACTCAAGGGAGGGGCGCACGTGGGTGGCGGCGCAGGAATTAGGGTTTTGTCGTTACAATTTTTCGATAGCGATATATATACACATCGCGCGATTGAGTGTTCGGGTTCAGGGGATTTCCCATCGGCTTACCACCTTTGCTGGGTTCGGCTGGTGTTAAGCCAGGGGTGCCCGCTCGGGCTGGGCCCAGGCTTTAACATGCGGTTGCTGATTGTAGTAGTTGTTGTTTTATTAATATATTATTTTCCTTTATTTATATTTACTCTATTATATATATATATATATATATATATATATATATATATATATATATATATATATATATATTTATATATATATATATATATATATATATATATATATATATATATATATATATTTATATATATATATATATATATATATATATATATATATATATATATATATATTTAATATATTTAATATATATGTATGTATGTATGTGGGTATATGTATACATACACCCACATACATACATATATATATATATATATATATATATATATATATATATATATATATAAATATATATATATGTGGGTGTATGTATATGTATATGTATATTTTATATATATATATATATATATGGGTGTATGTATATGTATATGTGTATATATATATATATATATATTTTTTTTTTGTATATGTGTATATATATGTGTATATATATATGTATATGTGTATATGTGTATATATATATATATATATATATATATATATATTTTATATACATATACATATACATATACATACACCCACATATATATATATATATATATATATATATATATATATATATATATATACGTTAATATACGTTAAAAAATTATGAAAATATATATATATATGCCTATATATATATATATATATATATATATATATATATATATATATATATATATATATATTCATAATTTATTAACGTATATTAACGTATATATATATATATATATATATATATATATATATATATATATATATATATATTTTCATAATTTATTAACGTATATATATTTTTTCATAAATTATGAAAATATATATACGTTAATAAATTATGAAAATATATATATATATATATATATATTTATATATATATATATATATATATATATATATATATATATGTATATGTATATCTATATAAATAAACGTTAATAAATTATGAAAATATATATATATATGCCTATATATATATATATATATATATATATATATATATATATATATATATATATATACCTCCATAACTCACATAAATCCCGCTAGCATTTATTCCTAGTGTAGAGTCTATCTATATAAATAGGAACACATATATTATCACATTTATTTGACGACATTAATATAACCAATAATATTATATTACATAATAATATTCTCAATAAATAATAATAATAAAAAAAATAAAATCCAATAAACCAATAATGGTGTATATACCATCATGCATAGTCTAAAAATCTACAAAAATGTACAAGGACCCATTTTATATAAATATCATTGAATGACAACGAATAATGATATTTATAATATTTAACTAAGAATACTTAGAAAATATTCATCAGATCATTAAAACGGAATACGACACCATCATACCAAAATACGTCAACACGAATGTCATTGGACGTCCCGTTTGACTACATGGGCTTGGGCTTGGTACGGGTTCAGTCCGAGCTAGTTTGATACAACCGGGTCTCCTAAACGTCAAATAATATTAATAATGAATAATTAAACTATTTATAATGGCCATGTCACAACTTAGCCTAGTTTTTCTAGTTAGGACATCACTATGGCTCGGCCTTCCCTACCAGGGCTAATACACTAGTCAAAGCACGCCACTGCATTATCCGTGCCATAATTTCTAGTCACCTTGTACTCAATTTCCTAACCATGACTAAAATTACTTACCGTAGTAATAAACTAAATAATTATTTATAAAATCTAATAATCATCATTTAAATAAAATAAATAATAATAAAAATATTTCAAATTTTCAGGAAGGGGAGCTACAAATCTACCCACCTTAAAAATAATTTTGTTCTCGAATTCTAATCCATAACTATTCCTTAAAATTCAATAAAAAGTCTACATGAACCTTAATCTCCTTAAATTTTAATCCCTCATAAATAGTTTGTATTCTTCTCCTAGCTATTTCGTAACTACGAATCCTTGAGGACTTCTATCCACATTTGGTCACGCTACTCCCTCAAATCTCCTATCTTTAAAACTTTATAATCTTTCAACTAATTGCTAAAAATTTTACCAATAAATATCTACTATATATGGCACCTATATCCTCTCATATCTCTCAAGCAATCCAAAATCTTAACAAGCAAATTTACACAAGTAGCTAAGAATGTTGGTAAATTCCAATAAGCATGACCTTTGTTGCTCCGAAATAAAAGGGCAGAAAGGTAAGGAGGAATAATCGAGGGCAATTATGAAGTTTTAAGAGCGGTAGAGAGTTTCCGATAATACAGATAGAAGGAGAATTTATGGACCCTTGACTTATCTGTTAGATGGGCTACTCTAGTCCAGTCACTTGCTACGTCGAAGAACCCTTGCTTCTTAGAGGGGCTTGTAATCTGTGCAAAACAAAAGTCACGTTCTCAAAATTAATCCAAACAAGGTTCCATAATGGAACGAAATTTGAGAAACCAAGATTGTGATCTTTTTTGTGGTTATTTAAACATACGAACAAGGTATATAAATGCAATACAAGATCGTATCACGACTCCCAGGTAGATGGAATTAGGATTACGAATGGCTTCACATTTTAAGAGGTGGAGACTACATAATAGGTATAGGGACATATTTCAAATAGTTCGATTTGATAGTCCAACTATGGTGGTATCCATGGATAGGATTTACTGGGTCTTAATGGGTTCTCCGATTGGACATCAGTCATTAGTTGGATGAACATTGGATTTTAATCTATATGGACTGGACAAGATCCCAATGATAAAATTACTTCTACTAGGCTAGGGTAACCTAGAATCGGATTCCACCCAAGTGGTTGAGCTAGTTGCTAGTCAGGTTGGTTAGCTAGGTTCCTAAAGCCCCAAAAATGCGCTTTCAGTAACTTTTGTGTTTAAGTAGCACATGAGGCCTCAATTGGGTGGCACACTAGTGGCATGTGCGTAGTGGGCTTTGAGTAGATCACAACCATATATTGGGTCGATGGAATTGAGTTGAAATTAAGGCTCTAATGGAAGTCAGAAAGCATACTGGCATTATGGTAAGGGTTATAGCTAGTCCTTTTGACCTAAAAGTCGTACCATAAAAATAGAGTACAAGGGGACGGATTTGAGTGGGACATGATATACCTAGATGAATGTGGACTCGCCTAGATCTTGCATATGAAATTTGTTGGAGGGTAACCACTGGTCTTGTGCTCCGAATATTAATGACACGGTCGAGGGCACTAAAATGATCTAAATAGAAAGTGGGAGTCCATGGGCACTAACTATCATCCTAATGGAAATTATTCCGATCAATCGATAATTTTCATATATCCCAAAATTTTAGGGCTTACAGTCTACCCACCTTAGAAATAAGGTTAAAAGAATTTCAAAGTCTGGATATTGTACCTCAACTCTTGCTAATAAAGAATAAGGCACGACATACGGGATATGGTAGATATAAGTTAAGTCAAGGATCGTTCCTTACTAAATGGAAAATGAGTGTGTAATATGACACATGGTTGATAAAATAGAATGATCTACCCGTCCATAGTGTACAAGAGTTATCGACGGGGTAACCAACTCTAAGGCACATCATATGGAAAGATTCCTAACAACTGAGTCATAAGTTTCTATTTGTGTCAAGCCTGCCAGACTATTGTCACAAGGGTTCTAGTTAAAGCAAGCTTCAACAAATAATTAGAGGCTCACAACATTTGGTTTCTCGGGAATAGATAGTCTCCTAGGTTGGCATTTTGACTAAGGATAAAACCCTAATCATTCTCAAATTCAGATGGCTAGAAGGTCCCAATAGTAGTTTGAGGGTCGAGAAGGGAACGAGTAACTCAAGGCAAGGTTCCAGTCACAGGGTTGGTTAATGGTAGCTACACTTGCGTATACGACTATCATAGCCATGGGGATACTCTGTATCTATCTATCAATTACGAGCTTTCGACTTTCCAATCAGTAAAAGACAAAAAAATGATAAAGAGTTTAAAAGAGATGTCACTGAATACAATTACGTGATTCAAAGGCAAATGTATAATTCAAGAGGAATTATCAAAGTAGTCGCGGATGAGATCCTGGATACCTCTATATCTCAATCCACATAGGATAATTAAATAAAGAGCGAACCAAATGCATCATGGTTGATCAGACCGTAATACACTAATTCGGATTAGACAATATGTTAGCGGGCGTCCCTAATAAATATATGTCTTGAATCAAGCTCGATAAAAGAGTAAGCTTGCAAAACTAGGCTGTAATAGCAGCATTGTTCAGGATAGTCAAAATACAAGTATGCGAGATTGTTTGAAAGGAGGCACAAGTAGTTCGAGTTCTGAGAGAATTGAAACCTTACCTGGTGTTATTGCTTATATAGGCATCCTACCATCTTCTTATCCTTAAGGCCTTGGTCGACTAATGGGCTATGGACTTCTGATTCTATATTCTAGGTAAACCTATTAGTGTCAGTCAATTACATCGTCAATAGATCATAAGGACCACGGAATGCTAGGTTGGGAGAGGCTACCCAACTTACAAAACTTCCACTAGTATTGGCTTTGGACTTAGGAGATATACATGGCTATTCTCTATAGTGTCCTAAACTTGTAATCACGTCTGAAGTCATTTCACCGAGAATTATGCCTTGCCCGTATACTCTGTCTGTGGTAAACCCTTGGTTCCGTGATTCAATGGTGATAGGCTATCCGATACTCGACCTTACATTGACACAAGGGCCTAAAGAGGTCAACGAAGATATAGTTTTAGCAATGTTCCATACCTACGATTCCTTGAAATACTTTTTAATTCTATGGGTCGTGCCTCGTCAGTGTGCTGCTGGCTACAGTGAACCCACACTCTCCATTCTCCAGCAATTGGTGACAGTGCGCTGCTGTCTAGCCATCACAGTCGTTGTAATTACTCTAACTATATTCCTAAAAACTTCAAGGAGCTGCTAAAGATTCAAACTAATTGACTATGATAGAAAGCGTAAACATCTAACTATAAGTCTCAATCCTTAAAATAAAAGGTTGATCGGAGAAGAAATAACTAAAAACAAGAGAAGTAAGAACATCATAATCTTTATTTCATATGCATTTCAAATTGCTGAGGGAAACTTTGAATCAAATCTAACTCGAGATTCGTATATAATTAGCAGCATCAGAATTTATAAACCAGTTCCTTACAACAATTAGAATTTAAAAATAGACAATTCTAACTAGTGATATGATGTTTATATCTAATAAAACAAAAGAAAATCGAACAGGTTATCAAGATTATAGCCTCAATTCTATGAAAACCTAACTTACCAGGTGAATAGTGTATCCACATGGAATCATATCATCATACCAAAAGTAAGAGTGTACCTATAGAGATCTAGCAAGCTATCTAATTTAATAATTCTGTGTCTAAATTGCATGACCTATCAGACAATCTTAACTACCCAGTAAGTCAAATTAATAAGGGACCCTTATTCTAGTTATCCTCATAAATCATTTTAATCCTAATTTATGAATGAGCATTTCCTAGGCGCAGGCTCGCAATGGTACGGCTAACTTAAGTACCATCACAATTTTGTATGTTTTGCAAAATCTGACCTGCATGGGCCACCACAAAAACTTGTCACGATCCGCACCCGCTTTTCGGATACGTGACGTGTCCAAGCCAGCCTACGCCGCAGAGTCGGCGGTAGAACGTTGTCAAGCCCGCAAGAAATAAATGCTCAAAATACACTTTATTGCTCATTCACATTTCTACATTTATTACAACATTAACAACATTTATATTTAAAGAAAATACAAAGTTCTGAAAATGATACAACCACTATCTATCTCTAGGTTTTTGTCTGCAAGTGCACCCGAATCTCCCAATGCTAAAGAAGCTATAGCTAACCTGAAAAATGTTGGTTTCCAGTTAGGAATGGAACAAGTATACAAACCGA